>JAJJWW010007766.1:15754-220566 GCA_023531295.1 Papaver armeniacum | reverse complement strand
TTCTTTTCGGGAAGTGGTTCGGTGAGTTTCGCGCTTCTTTTCTTTCTTCTTCTGTTTCTTCTTTTGAAAAATGTCTAACTAAAGTTCGCAGGAGGAATCTGGTTCGGAGGACGATTCTTGGGTAGAGCCACACGAAAACTTGCCTTTGGTGACCACCGCCGGTAACTTGGAGATGGGAGTTAGCCAATTGCCGGGCACAGATGTGGTTCAAATGGTGGATGATTCTCTGATGGTTGCCGCCGTAGACATGGAAGAAGACTCTCTACGAGTCGTGAGGCTAGGTGCAGGCGCCATTTTTGATCCCCCGTACTTGGTTCCTTATCCAGGTCATGTGCTGGTTGGCGTCTTCAGCGTGCCGGTTAAGCATGAGGCGTTGTACACCAGAATCTGGGAGAAGTATGGACATATGGCCACAACCAAGAAAGTCACTAGTCGATTTGCGCTGGTTAAGCGTGTGGAGGAGGCTTTATCTTCCATCGAGGATATGCGTGAGGTGACCGGTCACACTTTGTTTCGAAGACGTTATTGCCGATGGGGAGCACCATCGCGACGTGTGCGTAGAAAAGGAGTTCAACACTTCGTGGTTTGTCGAAGGCCTTGCTTTGAGATCCAAAAGTTGAAAGATGCAGCAAATCGAAAGCCTTTCCGCCGAGGAGATTGCACGACAGAGGTGGAACTCAAGAGCTTTCCAAGGTGTTGACTACGAAGAGAGCGGCTCTTGAAGATGCAAAGTTGACTTTCTCCAAGAAGAACAGACCTCTGTTGGATGATTTTCCTTGAATGTTTCTCTGTCAAACTTTCATTTAGGTTCTTTTTCTCTTTTTTTTTTGAAAGACATATTGGATGTCTGGTTCAAAGCTTGACCTTTGATAGACAGCTGGTAGCTTTTTAGGGTATTGGATTATTTCTGGGATGAATGGTTTTGATAATATGACTCTGACTATGTTTTGGGAAAGGAATATTGCTTTTATGAAAGTGTGTGCTAGCAATAGGCACAAGACTCAGTAGTATGACGGTTTTAATAAGAGCCTAAAAATGAGATCGTATATCTTGCGTGAGTCTAAATTTACTCACTTCATAGGTTTTTGTGAACACGCCTCTCTCCATGTAAAAGGCGGCTTTGCGGTAGCATCGCCAAAGAAGTCCCCAATCGCCGGGTAGCATCTTGGCGAGTCCCAGCTTTCCTCATGTAGTTTTTACAACTAGTAACCGGTTGCCGGTAGTTGCGTCGGATTGAGTCGCCTTCCCTACCATCTTGACATCCGGGTCAAGAACGAGATCGACAGTCCGACATTGTAGCCGATAGATCAATCCTCCCGCCGTGGTCGCCAATTGTTTATGGGTAAAATCGTTTCTGCCGATTTCGGTAAATTCTTAGGTGAGTGAGAAACTGGTTCAAACCCTAAACAAATGTGCTGCACGTGAGCACTTTATAGATTCGAGAGATCAACTGTACAAGTCCGGCCTAAACCAAGAAATGGCTGCCCGGACTTGCTTCGGTCACAAAGTGGAGGAGAAGGGTTAATTTGGGGAGGGAAGCAAAGAAAGGTGTTGAGACCAGAATAATTCTGGGAGAGTAGTGTCTCGACTTGTATCAGAAAGTGGAAGCTTCGGAAGCTTGCAAGAGATGAAAGCTTTTTGGAGAGCTTGCAAAGTTGCCTTTTCTGAGAGTGTGGTAGTTTTCTCCTGACCGAGACTTGTTGTCTGGTGGAAATAGGTAAGACCTATTTATACAAGTCAAGATTGAAACGTACCCTAGTCTCATGAAGGAAGAGAGTAAAGGGTGAAATAATGGGAGGAGGTGGTAACCGCATGGTGTTAATGGGTGAAAACGTTTTCACCATTATTTTCTCATTTATTTGACCTCTTTATTCCTTTTCACGCTTTCTTAATGTGAGCGTAGTGTACGCCGCAAGTCAGACACCGCCAAACCAAAACCCCGGTAAGCATCCCCCAGTTTGTGTTGATATCTCGAGTGTTGGTTGCACCTTGAGTGCAAGTGGCGCTGCTAGTGGCGCGTGTGGCATGTGCCATTGGAATGTGCGGAATGCCTTGGTGGTAGGTTGTACGTTGAGTGGTAATGCCAGAGCTGCTAGTGGTGTGTGTGGCATGTGCCATTGGCATGTGCGGAATGCCTTGGTGGTAGGTTGTACGTTGAGTGTAAGTGGCAATGCCAGAGCTGCTAGTGGCGTGCGTGGCATGTGCCAATGGCATGTGCGGAATGCCTTGGTGGTAGGTTGCATGGTTTGCAAATTAGGCTACTAGCGCGCATTAGGGCCACGGCTAGGTGATGAAGGCTACCAGCGAGCGTGTTGGCATGTGCCAATGGCATGCGTGACCGTTAGGGACGTGGCCTTGGTAGGAAAAAGCTACCAAAAAGCATGTTGGCATGTGCCAATGGCATGCGTGGCCGTTAGGGCCGTGGCCTTGGTAGGAAAAGCTACCAAATGAGCATGTTGGCATGTGCCAATGGCATGCGTGGCCGTTAGGGCCGTGGCCTTGGTAAGAAAGGCTACCAGCGAGCATATTGGCATGTGCCAATGGCATGCGTGGCCGACTTGACCTAGTTGCACGTTTTGCAAGCCTAGGGCGCTATATTTGGCATGTGCCAATGGCATAGCGGCTTGGAAATATGGCTTGTGTTACGTGTTGGCATGTGCCAATGACACGTACGGCCATGTTGACCTAGTTGCATGTTTTGCAAGCCTAGGGCGCTATATTTGGCATGTGCCAATGGCATAGCGGCTTGGAAATATGGCTTGTGGTACGTGTTGGCATGTGCCAATGGCACATACGGCCATGTTGACCTAGTTGCACGTTTTGCAAGCCTAGGGCGCTATATTTGGCATGTGCCAATGGCATAGCGGCTTAGTTTGGCATGGTTTCCAATGAGTGGGATATGTAGTTTGGTTTTGGCGTCACCGCCATGGTGCGCGCAGTGTGGCGGCTTGGTTTTGGCGTCGTTGCCACGGTGCGCAGTGTGCGGCTTGGTTTGGCATCGTTGCCAGGGTGCGCAGTGTGCGGCTTGGTTTTGACGTCGTTGCCATGGTGCGCAGTATGCGGCTTGGTTTGGCATCACTGCCATGGTGTGCAGTGTGCGGCTTGGTTTTGGCGTCGCTGCCATGGTGCGCAGTGTGCGGCTTGGTTTTGCCGTCGTTGCCCTGGTGCGGAGTGTGGGGCTTGGTTTTGGCGTCGTTGCCATGGTGCGCAGTGCGCGGCTTGGTTTTGGCATCGTTGCCATGGTGCGCAGTGTGCGGCTTGGTTTGGCATTGTTGCCATGGTGCATAGTGTGCGGCTTGGCATTGTTGCCATGGTGCGCAGTGTGCGGCTTGGTTTTGGAATTAGGGTTCTGTGTCGAAAACCCTAATCTGGTATTTAGAAAAAATACCCCTATTAATTATTTACACCTGAGTTAAATGCTCTTAGTTAATGTGTTGCGGGTAACACTAGGTCTTGGGGTTTTACGATTTTAACCCTTGTTTAAAAACCACAATCAACACGAGGAATACTAGTTGAAGCAGCAACCAAATCACATTTTTTAACAAGGTTATGAATTCTAGAGAGTGTTGTTTATATTGGGTTTTATATCCTGAAAGATCCAACTGCATCTATCCTTCCAAATGTACCAAACTGCACACATAAACTTGAAAACAAGAGAATCAGACAAAGACTCAGTGGTATTATGAATATCAGAATAAAACCAGGATATACTCCAATCTTGCAGAGAGACAAAATTTTGAGTAACATCTGAAATGGACACATTTAAAGCAGTCCAAATAGATCTAGCATAAGTACAGTCTACAAGAAGATGACTAATGGTGGGTTTGTTTGTAGAATTCACGATTTCCAGTAATTTATAATCCCATGGGATTATGAATTCTAGGATTCATGTAAATCCCTTGTGTGTTTGGTAACCCAATTAAAATTCCTTGGATTCATAGAGTTATCTTGTTTTAAAGTCCATACAGCGTTTGGTTTTACCCTTGGAAACTTAAAATTGAATATATATGAGATTTAGAGTTAAAAAAAGTAGGCTCATAAATCCCTTGATAAGTTTCCCAGCAAATCTTAGGGGGAGGGGTCGGACTCCATGCGGAGGCTTTGCTGGAAAATTGATTCCCATGGGAAACGTGGTTCCAGGAATTTGGGCAACCAAACAAACCGAGGGAAACGTAATTCCACCAAATCCCCTGGACCCCTAAATCCCTCCTTCAAAATTCTACATCCAAACCCACCATAAGAGTCTCAGTACTATTGCTACATAAACTACAATTTGCATCAATATCAGAGTTATAAAAAAGGGATATTTTGATTTTGGGTCACAAAAAAGTGACCAGAGTTGCGTTTGGGTCACCTAGAAATTTTAATTAGAGTTTGGGTCACAAGACTCTTGATTGCGTTTGGGTCACCTAGAAATGCTTGAAAGATATTGTGCCTGTTATGACCCAAAGTCAAAATATCCCTATAAAAAACTAATTTTCCTCTAACAGGCACAATATCTTTCAAGCATTTCCAGATGAATAATTGGACCCTATGTGGTGTTTTAGTTTGCCACAGCTTTTTCCAAACATCTATAGGCACATGATCACCAATGATAGCATTGTTGACATGATTAGCACAGAGGGTATTATAGGCACTCTTAACAGAAAACTTACCTCTCCTGTCAGGAGTCCAGATTAGATAATCCTCACCTGAATCAGGGACATAAATACTAAGAATAGCACTTGAAGTTTCTTGATCAAAAATAGAACTTATAAGTTGAGCATTCCAAATCCTAGTACCAGGCTGAAATAGATCACAAACAAGGTTAAGAGAAACAAGACTAGAAAGACCCATTATTGGGATAGGTGGACTATTAAGACCAATAATCCAATTATCTAGCCAAATTTTAATTTTTGTGCCACATTGAACAATCCATTTGGAATGTTGTTGCACAACCTCAATTCCATAATATATACTTCTCCAAAGCCAGGAACAATCGCTTTTTAATTTATCAAGATGAAGTAAACTACCATTCTTGCCATACTTAGCTCTTATGATCTGCATACATAAGGAGGTATCATCATTATAGGCTTTCCAAGCAACCTTAGTTAACAGAGCAGTATTGAACTGTTCAAGGTTTCTAAAACCAAGGCCTCCTAGAGATTTTGGAATGTTAAGATTATTCCAACCTATCATACAAAGACCCTTATTATCATTATGACCCCACCAAAAATGTTTCTGAATGGAGTCCATTTGATCTATCATAGTTTTAGGAATCTTAAAACAACCCATTTGATAGGTAGGCAAAGAATTTAAGACATGCTTAACCATAATAATTCTAGCTGAGTGGTTCATAGTCTTACCTTTCCAATAGTCTTACCCATTTGATAGGTAGGCAATTCCTCAAGTCATTGATAACGTTCAGTTTGTTGCTTAATTTTTCTTGTTAAATTTACTGGAAAATGCAGGAGATTTTATTGGTAAAAAAAAATAGACAAAACAAATATGAAGACGGAAAGCCTAATGTTTTGCAAGAGCTGATGCTGTTGGTATAACTTTTAAAGGAATGGACTTTCGCAATGTTATGCCTAATGCTTCACCCATATCTATAGTTTCAGGCGTGACACCACTCTCAAGTGCCCAATCGAAAGACTGAAGCAAAGATCCGATCATAATGTGAAGAACTTGATGAGCCATTGGGAGGCCTGGACAGATGCGTCTTCCGCTTCCAAATGGTATTAATCCAAAATGTTGTCCACGGTAATCAATATCCGTTCCCAGGAAACGATCTGGATGGAATGAAAATGGATCATTCCATACAGCTGAATCCCTTCCAATTCCCCAAGCATTAACCATTATTTGCGCGCCCTTTGGTATCATATAGCCCATAAATCCTGTGTCTTCGGAAACTGTACGTGGTACTAGGAAAGGAGTTGATGGATGTAGTCTCATTGTCTCCTTAATCACCGCGGATAAATAAGGCAAATTTTCGATATCACTTTCTTGAATCTTTCTGTCGTAACCAATAACGTGGTAGATCTCAGTGTTGACCTTTTGCATTACCTCTGGATTGCCCACTCTATAGTACTGGTTGTCGTCTCTGTCGAACCCACAAACAATTCCTGCATTTATTTACAAAAAAAGGTATTAGTAATGCGAGAAATTCAATTGGCATGCATCTAGTAACATCCGCAGGATCACCAAAGCATAAGAAGTTACTCACTATAATCAATAGATTGATTTGTCTGTCTGACATTTTCCTTGGTTCGTCCTTGCCATTGCCTTCAAAATCCTGCAACACAGTCCAAAAATCTTTCACCTCATCATCCTTCTTGTGTACATAATCCATATGTCGTCTGTTCTCCTTTGCAAAGCCGCCGATGATGGTTATGAGTGTATCTGTTGCATTTTTCATTCTCTTGTTCAGATTTTGCAGGTCTAACTTTCGTAACCACGGGAAGAAATCAGCTGCATTTGGCTTCAAAGTTATCTCTACAATTTCCCCTATGGTTCGGTAGAATTCATTTCCATCAACAGATTTAAGATCCAAAAGATCCCTAGAAAACAAGAGGTTTCCCATTAAATTAAATAAAGAAACAGAAAGTAAGTGTCGTAATTCAACACTTGTACTTTCCTTTCCTTGTGCTGATACCCATTGTATCATCTGTTGCACACACTTTTGTCGACTGCCTTGAGTATTCTGAACTGCTGTACGGGAGAATAACTCAGTCGCATACAGTCGCCTTATCATGCGCCAGTATGGTCCGACTGGTCTGGTTACAGTAGCGCTGTTATAATCCTCTCCCATTTTCATGACTTCCATTTGCCTCCCATATTTTAAGCATGTTATTTGCAATTTTCCATAATTTGAAGCTAACAATGACGTCAATTACGGTGGTCATGATGTGATTTTGTTGTGAATTGCTTTATTTTTCGCCTATTTCATGGAGTCATGTGGCTTTCTTGTGGCTTAGATCCTCTTCTGTAATCTTGTGATTTTTTAAAAGAATCCAAAAAATGCAACTCCATCGTTGTCGACCGAAAAAAAATAAAAAAAATCCATCTGTTTGCGGTCTTTCTAACTTTATAATACTGATAGAGCACTGAATCTGACCAAAAAATATCAAGGACTATCTAGGACTATAATGACCAATCTCACTAAATATCTAGGACTATCTAGGATTATCTTACAGGTTGAAGCGCTCTAACAATCTGCTTCGATATCTAGAATCCTCCCTGAAGGTTTCATAGATTTGAAGAATCAGACCCCTACTCTAATAATCTTTTGAGCAATCTAACCCTGTTAACAAGTTCCTGCAAGCCAATAATAGACGACTCTATTGTGTCAGAGGATGTTGAGTTCACTTCATCTTCACTTTTTCTCATCTTTTTGGAGGATCCACAAGAATCAGACTGATCTCTTGATGCCATATTATTTCTTGGTAAAACTGTTTCACAATCATCACCACCCCGACTTGAAACACTATCTGACCAACTAGACTGTTCAGCTGCACCATCATTCTGTATGCTTGATGCGTCCGCCTTTTCTTTGTTCTGCAAATTACGTGAATGGCTTTCTAGAGAATGGGAGGACAGCTCGGGAGGTTCTGCTAAGCTGCTCTTGATCTTAATCACTGAAGCTTGCTTCAGATTTTCCCTTCCTGGAGAATCTATCGGTGACTCTTGAGTCGCTGAACCAGCTGAAGTATGTGAAGAAACAAACGACGTCTCATCTTTTCTAACTTTGCCTACATCCAACAAAGAAGAAGATTCAACTAAAAGAAGAAATTCAGCTTGAAGTTACTGGAACAAATGTCACTTAAGGTAAGAGATTTGGTCAGTAAGTTTCATATCCCAATTTCCCATCACTATGCAAGGAAAGCCAATGACCAAAATAAGCCACCGAAAGCCGCTGCACAAAACTATGATGGGAACAGTCACATCTTTCTAACATCCACTTCACAGACGACAGCCCAAAGAAGCAGTTCCGTTAAGACTGCTTTGCACAAACCATAATAACCAGGAAATGAGGATATAAAGAGAATGAACTGTGGAATTTAATCCATTAGAGTACACATAATCAGAAATCAATGATACTAAGAAAACCTAATTAAATATTACCTGGACCCTTAGGCTGCATCAAACGGACACAACGATGGAAATTCTTACCTACCTACAACCACGAAATACAACATTTCATGATGAAGTAAAAACAAGTCAAAAGCAGATAAAGTCTTTGAGTATTACTAGTGGACAGGCAGGCAGATACAAGCCATGTAGGTAACAATCATTAGCGATCAATTTTGTTCTAACTGGCATTAATAATAATGTGCAGTATGCTTTCAGTAACACAAGTTTTCCTTTCGTCTCCATTTGGGACCAGACGACATTTAAGATATTTGAGTAATGATGGATACAGAACTAGTTATGTGGTAACTTTACATAAGGAGGGCAGAACTAGTTATTCACATATAAAGTATAAAATTAGAGATTGACTGTAGTGGAATTCACCTCCAAGATGGGCAGAGTCCAACCAAGCTTTGGGGTCCAATCCAGGGATGGGCGTAAGTCTTTGCATAGAGCTTTATAAGTTTCTCCTTCACCCATGGGAGGTTCTGGTAACTGAATCTGTAAAAAATAAACAGACCAAGATAAACCGGACAGTTCAGCCTTAAAGTAGGAAAATTTAAAATTCAGAATTCACTATTTTATTCCATCAACAAGACCATCTGAAAATTGAACATCACACACTTGGGACCAGCTCACAAATTTGTGCCACCGCAATCAAGCAATAGCATTACATAAAACATAAAGTCTAGGAGTTGGAATGATGCTAGACACAATAGGTGTCAATACCAACCCTTTCTAGCCGTATGGAATGAAGCTACAAGGCTTTAACAATTTTTATACCTCTACATTCTTCTCATCTAGTACTTTAGTGATCTGTGCAGACCAATAGCAACCCTTTCTGAACCAATCAACCATATCCCCAACTTCCCAGGTACCATCAACAATTCCTACCGTTTCTAAGACTTCACATGTATCAGGCATTTGACTTTGATGGTAGATCTGAGGATAGCTAGGGCGCAGCATCAAATGTCTGTTTTCTGAATCGCTATATTTTTCAGCCGAAAACTGATGATACTCATAAAAGTTAATCCAATAATTTTCTGCAAACAACAAATGATGTCAGATTTTTAAAGACCTGTAATAACCATGGACAGTAAAGCTGGGTTTCGCAAAGAGAAGACTACGATATCACAGTTTCAAGAATTCCAGAAGTAATAGGATAGTACACCATACTTACTATAATCGTTATAGTCAACATAATCTAATGCAACTGTGGGTTCTTTGCCTTTCTTGCTACCTTTTATCTGATGACAGCAAATGAAATGTCATGTATGAGGCAATTTGTATATTGCAATTTGAAGCACAACCAAGAAAGACATTAAGTATAACACTCAGAACTACCTTGCATCGAAACCATGCTCCACGATAACCTTCTTCAAAAGACTTGGCCTCTACTTGCTGACCAACCTTAAAGTTAAACGGAAGACTACTTTTGACCGTCATGGTGTTGCATCCAATAACTGTGGAATACTTGTTCAGAAATTCAGATACAAGTCATACAACTCAAAACTACGTAATTTTAAAAAAACGATTATTCGATATCAGTAGTAATCTCCAATGCAACTAACATGATGAACAATAACTTTTCGCGTAAAAGACAAAAGCCACAAAATCAGACAGAGATACATTTCATTAGAGTTCTATGAAAAGGTAGTTCCGTGTCTTCAAAAAAGCCAATGTGGAAAAAATCAGAGTGCACACTCAGGAAGGAAAGCAACAAATAAAAGGTGCCTAAGCACAAGGAAACCCAAAATACTCCACAAAACAATTAAACATTTTACAACAAAGATAAATAGCCAATTGCTCCAATTCTAGACAATGCAGCAGCAATTCAACTTGACAAAACTAATCTGGCATACAACTAACCCATACATGCTCCAATTCTGAACAATGCAGCAGCAATTCAACGCACCCTTAGATCAAAGTCAACTGGTCAAGTCAAGGTCCATGGGTCAACAGACGGTCAGGAGACCCAAAAACCAGCAATGAACAAAGATCCTATCAAAAAAATCCCAAATTGAAACCCTTTTTTAACAGCAATCAACAACAACAAAAGAAATTCATAAGATCCTTGGAAAAAAAAAAAAAAAAAAAAAAAAGGAGACCAAGGAACCAGGGGAAGGACATGTGGGTCAGTTGCCCCCCCTAGATGATTCTTTTTATGTTTAGGAGATTAAACAAGGGTTTTGAGTGAACCCAAAAAACCACTACAAGAAAAAAACAAAGATCAATCCTTACATCTTCCAATGAATGATCACACCATAGTATTATTAAGATGATCAGTGTAAAACCCTGTTTTATCTTACAAAATCAATCATAACAACTCAGTTTTCTTTTTCATGTTCTAGTTCTTCAAAGTTAAAACTCAACTGATATATCTATCAACAGAAGAACAAGGAAGGATCTTAGTTACCAGATTATGATCAGAGTAAACGTGAGTTCTTGAAATACATTTATGATCAGGATGAAACCCTTCTCCTTAAACTTCTCTGCTTTTTTTTCTTTTTCTTTTTTTTTTTTATGTGTGGGGAGTGATGAAGAGGAGGAGGACGCGTGCTACATAAGAGAGCTCATAAGTCAGAGAAGACATTGAACTGACATTTAATCGCTACCTAATTGACACATGGAAAGGTATAATATTTTGGATGTTATACGGAGAATATTTACGAGAAAATGAGGTATTTGTCCAAAAAAATTTTAAACACCGTTCAAATGGACGAGTAAAAAAAAGTACGGGTGAAATAGCCAAAAAAAAAAATAGCAAGGATGAAACTGGATGCATCCTGTGTAAAATAAAAAATAAGAAAAAAATATTTGAAAATGGACAGAATGAAACCTGGTTACATCCTCGCCTATTTTTAAATTTTTGTCCATTTAAACAAGATATCTTTTTAATTTTTGGCTATTTAAACAAATTTTCAAAACTTAAGTGTCTTTTTCACCCAGAAATTGTTGATTTTGGTCTTTTTTTTGACCAATTTTGTGTATTTATAAATATTTATTTGTTACGGGGAGAAATTTGATCTAAATGGCGTCAAGTTGCTATTTGGGCTCAATTCCAACTTCCAAGCCCATTCACATCTTTTGCAAATCCGTTACAATTTCTTGGAAAGAAAATTACAAAATGAAAATAAATGAAGAACATTATTAATCCTGGCACTTTTAGAGGCGACCCCGAAAGAATTAGGGGCGACTTTTTTATTCCCAACCCATATACACCGTTAAGGGATGTCCAAAAACGCGGAGAATACGTTAATGCCCTTACACAATCGGAAGATATTTAGTGCCCGATTATTATAACTAAATCGGAAGCTTAGTAACTATGTTATACTACCGATTATTATCGATTTTGTGGCAAACACGCATCTGGCTTCTATAACAATCGGAAGGAACATAACCTCACGAGACTACCGATTATAGTAGATCCTAAATTCCTATCATATCCTTGCAAACACAAACCGTATTCTCGTCATCGTAAGCTTTATACAACTTCAATTGTTCTATCATGTGATTTATTGCCCACCTTGAAACTTTATGAACAATGCCCCTTAAAAGCAATCTTTCCCCTTCATGTTCCGTAGGGAATTTATGTACACTAAATTGCATAGAATCCTTAATCTTTATGAGATCACGATTGGTGAATTCATGGATTGCTTCTTGGATCGACACAACTCCATTTTGACTACCTAGAAGTATTTTCTTTAATCGGCCATGAGACCCCTCCGCAATGCTTGTCGCCTCGTTCTTGAAGTTATGATATTCATATGTCCATGCATACACAAACCTCTCCTTAATCGGTAACCATTGTGTTTTACAATACTCAACGGGTTTTGGGTAGTCCTTGTAATATTATTCCTCAAATTTCTTCAAGTTCCTTTCGTAAATTTCCTCGGTCATTGACCAAACGATCTTGTCCCATGCTTTCATGAACGATCTCCAAATTATCCCATCCTCCTTCCATTTTTCATCAAATAACCTCTTCTCTTCCTCTCGTTCTTCCTCTGCTAATTTACTAATGCGCTCATCCTCTTCCTTCGACCTCTTGGTACCCTTCCTTGGTTTTTTAGCTTGGAAATGGCGATGGCAATTGTGTCTCGAGGTTGCATTGAATGTGCCACGTACACACGCAAGTTTCGGACTTCAGAAAACACTACCGCTATTGCATGCATTAAGGCTTGATCGTTATCCATTACAATAACCCTTGGAAAATCATCCCCATTGTAAATGGACCTCATTGTCTCCAAAGATCCAAATGAAACTCACGTTGTTCTCATGATCCATTAAACCCCATTCAATCGTAAACGTGTTTTTGTCCGAAGTGTGACAAGCAATGTTCAACAACGGCATGTTATATTTGTTTGTCTTGTAAGTGGCATATATCAACAGAATTTGATGAAAACACTGAGCCAATTTTATCATTTCGGGATGTGCCAAGAAAATACGTACCACTTTACCATCCTTTTCTTCCGTTCTCAACGTGTAGTCGTGTAACTCAGCTAACCACTGCGATTGTTGCATGACCGTTCTACCATCCCATTCCGTCCTTTTGATCGTAGCTAGGGCCGACTTAATTGTAGATAAAGAAGACAAGTTGTCGGGGTCGTCCGCCTTTATTTTACTTAAGATCGCACTCGCCTTTTGGATACGCATAGACCTCACCGTCTCCATTTCATGTGCTTTTAACTTCGCAACCATTACATGTCCAATAAGAGTATCCGGATCATCGTGGTTGTGACAACATTAGCAACTTTAGACATTTTCCAATCTTTACTTTCCTTACCATCGGGTTTATAGAAGACAATCTTAAATGGGCATACAATCTTCTTCGTATGAGTTCGGTACTTCTTCCTCTCCGTCTTCCTTACATACTTATTATTCTTTCCCTCGTGACTCTTCTTCTCCCCACCTCGCTCACATACCATTTCAAACCGAATATTCTTAACGCAATCTGGTTCGACTACCACGCACATCTTCTCTTTTGCCTTGTTCATAAGCCATTCCTTGGCCTCCTTCTTACTTCCAAATATCTAAATGGGCATATTACAAAACAAAAATAATAAGCATAACCATCTAACATACACGATTGGAAAAAGAAAAGATAAATCATGACCATACCAAATCGTTTGCTTAGTGTAGGGAAGTATCAGGCCTCAAATAATAATCGTCATCAACCGCTACAACAGCCTACGCACAACAACAACAAGTTATGCATTAGCAATCGGAAGGAAGTTTAGATAATAAGTAAACGATTGTAATACAATCGGTGATTTAATACTATACAACGTAACCGATTATAATAAATCGGTAGTCATGTACGCATATAGTCTACCGATTAACGACATACGTAAATGAACAATTCTTCCATGTAAAACCTTCAATAATCGGAGGGACTATAAATTCATGAACCAACCGATTATTATATACCAATAATCGGACGTTTATTCATGTAGACAAATTCCGATTATGAGAAATTTAAGCTTTCAATTTGGGGATTTTTTCATATTCGGCATATTAATACATCAAAATATACCCGATTATTAATAATCGGTAGATATGTTACTAAATTTACTACCGAATATATGTCGTTCATGTCATTCAATGCATGCAAAAATCGAATTTTCACGTTCGAAAACACACACAAACGCACGTAACATGGATAACATGGGTATTAGAGTTTGTTAACAACATACCCGTATGTTTGATGAATCGTTAGCTTCGATCTCGGGTGATTCTCCATTTTCTTCCATGAAAGCGTCGTCTATAGGGTTTCATCTCCATCAAAGTTTGGATCATTCAACATATACCTCAAATCTCATCTCTAAACGGTAGTGAACCTTGAAATTCAACAACTTCACGTCCTCCTTCTTCGTACCCATCCATGTTTATGGAAGTTGGCAAAAATCGGAAGGTGGCAACATATACCCACTTCTTCTTCATTTTTTTATTCTTCTTCTCTCACTCAATCGGGAGTTACCTCACGATGAGTCAAATTTTTTTTCCAAACACTAATATATAGACCCCAGCCTACCGATTACAGAGTTTGCTTCCGATTATTGAGTGAAACTACCGATTATTGTTTTGGCTACCGAATATTATAGTTTTTGTCAAAGGTTGAATCCCTGACCACTTATAATCGGTAGTGTATAAGTTTTATCATCTACCGATTATGTCAGATTGCAAATTAAAGCAAATAAGGATTTTAGAAAAAACTCATTTAGGGGCAACCTATAATCGGTAGGTTTTGGAACCTATATTCCGTACGATTATGGCTACTTCCAAATCACGAACCACATGGTTAGGCCTGGCTTTGTACCCTCTTAACCTATGGATTTTGGCAAGGGTTCGATCTGGGACTCCTTACAATCGGTAGTTTATTAAGTTGAGTAGACTACCGATTATGGTAGATTTCAAAATTCATCAAATGAAGGATTTTAGAAAAAACTCATTTTGGGGCAACCTATAATCGATAGGTTTTGGAACCTATCTTCCGTACGATTATGGCTACATCCAAATAACGAACCACATGGTTATGTCTGGCTCTGTACACTCAAAACCTACGGAATTTGGCAAGGGTTCGATCTAGGGCTCCTTATAATCGGTAGGTTGTTAAGTTGTTAACTCTACCGATTATGGTATATTTCAAATTCCCTTACATGAAGGATTTTAGAAAAAACTCATTTTGGGGCAACCCATAATCGGATGTTTTGGTAATATATTTAACTCCCGATTAACGCTGCATCCAAAACACGAACCAAGTGGTTATGGTCAACAGTGCACTCAAAACCTATGAAATATGGCAAAGGTTGGATCTGGGGCTCGTTATAATCGGTTGGTTATATAATTATATACCCTACCGATTATGGTATATTTCAAAGATTCATTACGTGAAGGATTTTAGAAAAATCTAAATTTGGGGCAACCTATAATCGGTAGGTTGTGGAACCTATTAGGCTTCCGATTATGGCTAGATCCACAGCTCTATCCAAGTGGTTATGGTTGGCTCGCACCCTCAAAACCTATGGAATTTGGCCAAGGCCGAATACGGAGCTCCTTATAATCGGTAGTCTTATAAGTTGGATAAGCTACCGATTATAAAAGGGATTATTGGCCAAGTATCTACACAATAATCGGTAGGTATAGTTTCAATTTAACCTACCGATTCACCTTTAACCTACCGATTATGGTGTTGGCTACCGATTATATAAGGGCATATTGGCCATTTCAAAAATCAAATATAAGGGTAGCTTAGATTTACGTTTGGGTGACCTTTTTTGTCTTTTAGTGTCGCCCCTAATTCTTTCGGGGTCGCCCCTAAAAGTGCCAGGTTATTAATGCTGCTTTAAAATTGATTTTCTTTTTTGTCCGCTCTTATTATCGCCGCAGCTAGCTTGGTAATCATAAACTAGTAGCATTTTGTAGTCACTGCTCTGGAGATCGATAGTGATAGATTACAAGGTAAGATAAGTAGTGGAAGGCGATTTGGCTCCGCAAGTTGATGGTGTTGATGATGATTTGTCTCCGCAACCACCTCCTGATGTTACTGAGATTTGGATAATAATGTCAGAAGCACAACATCCACAGGATGGACTTGGAGGTGGAGGTGGGGATAGAGGTGGAGGTGGGGATGGAGGTGGAGGAGGAGGCGGAGGTGGGGATGGAGGTGGGGCTTGGTTACAACAACACTACTCGATCCATTGAAAGTTTGTTCCTTGACCATTTCCACTAGTTCCAATGCATTGTGAACCTGCACTTACAAAAGAGCCTTTTTCCTTGCATTTGTTCTCGCATTGAGGATTGAGAGTGCAATCTGAGCCTGTTGTATGCGGGATCAGTAGGTATGTTTGTTCAGAAGAACATATATTATCAGTATTATGAGATCCATCGGTAAATGGGGTTCCAGCTGAAGGAGTTGGAGGAAGGGATGGTGATGAAGTTGGTGGATGGCTGCAGCAACACGCACAATTATACCAGGCACTGGGTTGGCACTCATCTCTGAGTACTGAACCTCCAGTATCTGAACACATACTGCTGCAAAAATTTGTGCAACTGGCGCAACTTGTTGCTCCATTTATGTTTCTCTATATATATGTATCACCACCAGTACATATATTCGCCCACCATGCTGATGCCATGTCTGCAAATTAACATATACTCCCTCCGTCCCACATATATAGGCGGAATTTTGGTTTTTGTTTGTCCCACTAAATAGGCGGACTTTGCTTTTCAAGATGAATTTTTCCGTATATACCCATATTTATTGTACATAGGTAATTGTGTTGGAGATAAGACGAAGGGTAAAACAAGAAAAAACATATAAAATTATGAATCCCATACAATTTTCTTAATCTAAGAGAATTGTCTCTCTCCGCCTATATATGTGGGAAGGAGGGAGTATCAAGTATGTTACGATATTGAACTTGATTATCATTCAAAAACTACCTACTCATATATTATCATAGACAAGCTAAATCTCACCAAAAAAAAAAAAAAAATTGGTGCAAAATTTAATAACCGACGACGATGAGTAATTGTTTTACAAACTTAATACTTACCGGTGCAAACAGCCATGCAAATTATTATTGCCAACAGAGTAGCAGCAGATCCAGTAGGCAGGGGCGGATTTATGCACAGGCTTCCCCCGGCTTAAGCCAGGGGTGAATCAAACAAAATTTATTTTTAATGCAGTAGATGATAGCTTAGCCCAGCTTCACATAGAGTCAAGCCGTAGTAGGAATTTCAGCCAAGCCGGGGAAGGAATTTCTGCTAAGCCGGGTAAGGAATTACGGGACTATGCGTTAGAGAAGTTCTTCTTTTCTTCAACTAATTCCAGAGGAACTCAAGAGATGTGGTAATGGTATTGCGAGTGATGTTTTCTATTGAATGAACTCATAGTGTTTGATAAAATTACTCATCCAACTGATTTTTCTTTGATATGTACATTTTTTTAAGTGAATTGCTCACCCGAATTGCAATTAAGTGGCTCTTTATGCATAAAGTAGCATCATTGGTTTTTTCTTTCTTCGTAGTGGTGTTTGATCTTTGTAAGATTATATGGTTTGAAAGATTATCAGTTGAGTGGATGTTATCGTTTTTATTTTCTTCGTCTTAACAAGCTAGTAGATTTTGTAATTAATATTTCTAAGGATGAAGTAGTGTAACATAGTGGGTCATTGATATTGCTTATCTCTAATTTTGGAGAGCTCTTCTTAGGTAAATGACATTATATCATGAAAGTAAGATGTTTATGTCGTTTTTGCTAAAGCCAATGCCAACATGACTTCTAATGCCCTCTTGTTCGAAGATTAAAACTTACATTATGAGATTACATTATAATTGCAGTTACGTCTCCTTTCGAACACTATCTAAAACTTCCATCCATGCTTATTTATGGATTCTCGTGGTGTATGATACAGATGGAATCATCCGAGAGCCGATCAAGCTCAAAAAGTGGATACCGAATGTTGCTTCGCGTTTTTCCTAGTCCCTAGCACATGATAAAGTGAATTTAAAGGCTCTTGTCGAAGAAGATAAGCTTAACGTATGGATTCATGTGACCATAAATGTTGAAATGTTTAACTTATGTCTACATATTGCATCCATTTGATTATCTAAGTTCCAAAACTAGAATCACCATATCTTGGTTAGTACATGAGTCACCTAGTGGATTCTAAAGTTTCTCACTTAATATGGTTTTGCAGATTACCTTTATTGCACATGGTAAGGTTTTTGACTAAAAAGAGGATGTGGTACACATCCGCTGATATCTATTTGTTTATTGCTTGTTATTTAACAGGCCATATCGTAATATTTCACAAGTTGATCCCGACAATCCGGTGGCTCTGGGTGGTTCAAGTGCCGAAGGTGTGTTACCAGACATGATTAAGATTACCTCAAGCATGATATCACCCGAAAACCTTTAGAAGATGATCCACTGGCTACCTCATTTCAAGGTAAAGTCCATTTCCATATGTTACTTCATTTCAAGCTAAAATCCAATGCCAACAAATACTTCCACAACCCTCTTGGATAGATACGTAAAAGTGCATTTCGAAAAAAATGAAGACAGTGTAAGGTTTAGTGAGGAACTCCTGTGTCTATTATTGCCCTTAGGACTTCCGTTTTTCTTTTAGTAGGTAAATCTCCTTCTTAGGTTTCGTACCGCCAAAAAAAAAAAAAAATACGGGTGCATAATTTTTTTTTCCAAGCCACCCCATTCTTCAATCCTGGTTCCGCCTCTGCCAGTAGGTCTTCTCCTTGTTACTGCCATCTTTCTAATAAACCAACTGGTTTTTTTTTAGAATTAGAGAAACTTGCTCGGATTATGAGTTCCTGGGGTTCCATGTCTAGCTATTTATTGCCCGAGCAACCAAATAAATTAATTCGATAATTGTATTGTCAAAATATACTAATAACATGGAGCACATGCAGGCTATTATTAGATAAAAAAAAAAAAATCTTTAATTGCCGATCTTGATGAATTATTTAATACAATCTCGTTAACCACAATATTATGTTTTATTCAATTCATTTAAGTTGGTCTCGTTGGTCTCGTTGATCAATTTATTATAGAGAGAGGGCGGATATAGAGGTGGAGAAACTAGTATTCTTTTTGTGCGAAACTTAAATTTTGAATTTGAAACTTCTTTATTCAAAGAAAATTATTACAGCAGCAGGAAGTTGGTGGGCTCATCATGAATTAGGCTGGGGTTGCCGATGCCGATGGTTTAGGGATCCAGAAGAAAATGCTTCTTTTATACCTCGGGTATTCGTCACAACTTGTTTTCTTTTGGTCATCTACCATTTCTGAATTCTTGGACCTCACTTCTGAATGTTGCCACTCTTCTATCTTGTTCTTAGGAACCTCTTCAATACGGTCCGGGTTGGTAGATTCTGTTCATAGTTCTGCAGTAGATGATACACGAGGTGAAATTCTATAAACTCTCTTAGAGAACCTTCGGGTCTTTGGCTTTCAGACAGAGATCAAATCAATACCCTTCTGGTAAACCATTTTACTCAGATAGGCACATCGCAGAATAACAACTCGGTGGAAGACTTATCAAGTTTTATTGAACCTTGCATCTCTGAGGTCGAAAATTCATCGTTAATTGCTATTCCTTCAAAAGAAGAAATTTGGAATACAATTTCCAAAATGAATTAGTGGGGAGCTCCATGACAAGATGGGTTTCAACCAGGCTTCCTTAAAGCCAACTGGGATATAATGGGCTCGGATATAACCTATATTGTTCAAGAATTTTTCAAAACCGGAATCCTAAATTAAATCATTCCTTCATAACCCTGATTCCTAAAATAGCCACCCCACAGATCCCAACAGATTTTAGGCCCATAAGCCTGAGTAACACAATATACAAGATAATATCCAAAATTCTAGCTAACATGCTAAAACCTTTCTTAAACAAGATAATATCCCCTAATCAGTCTGCATTTCTTTCGGGGAGACAAATCACTGATAACATTATCATTGCACATGAGCTTATTCACTCTATGAAAAACTCAAAAGCTACAAAAGGAAATTTCGCTTTAAAATTAGACCTCTCTAAATCTTTTGACAGAGTTGAGTGGAATTTCATCAAATCGGCTCTTTCCGCGTTTGGTTTTGGTCATTCGTGGGTTAACCTCATAATGCAGTGCATTTCAACCACTTCATTTTCTATACTTCTAAATGGCTCTCCGGGTCCAGTTTTTTCCACTTCTAGAGGTCTAAGACAGGGTGACCCACTTTCACCATACCTATTCTTAATATGCATGGAGATTCTTTCTAGACTCCTAGAAAAAGCAGTTTCCGAAAAGAAAATTTCGGGCCTCAAGGTAAATAAAGATGCCCCAAATATTTCGCACCTTTTCTTCGTCGATGACTGCTTTTTATTCACAAGAGCTAACCTAGGCGAGGCAAAAAACTTGTTAGATATTCTATCAAGATTTGGCGAGATTACGGGTCAGATGGTAAACCTCCAAAAATCCGGTATCTATTTCAGTCCTAGAATTCACCCGAAACATGGGAAAATCATTGCGAGGATCCTAAAAGTTCCCTTAATGACAAAAAATGATAGATATCTAGGAACCCCTCTTTTCTTCGATAAAAATAGAAAAGAAAATTTTGAACCTCTGCTACAAAAATACTATGCCACTCTTCAAGGTTGGAAATCTAAGTTACTCTCTCAAGCTGGCAGAACAGTTCTAATAAAGTCCATCCTTCAAGGCTTTCCAACTTACCAGATGCAAGTGCTTTCTCTCCCTAAAGAAACACTAGATCAAATAGACAGAATCCAAAGAGACTTTTGGTGGACTAAAAATAAACACAAGAGCAGAGGAGGCTATATAAAGACCTGGATCAGCATATGCAAGCCTATATCTCAAGGGGGTCTAGGTATCAAGAACCCACACCAATTTAACATAGCTCTCGTTACTAAGCTAGCCAGCCGTCTCATTTCAGACCAAGATCAACTTTGGGCTCAACTTCTCAAAGCTAAATATTTCCCAAAATCTCATCCTCTGGAATTCTCTAGGTCTTCTAAATTATCATGGATTTGGACTAGCATAAAAAAAGGGTTGGATCTCATTAAAGGTAATTTTGTCTGGCAAGTAAAAATGGAGCTTCTACAAAAATTTGGGAAGACAAATGGGTGCCTAATACAGATATTATTCAAAAACCCATTAATATTGAAGATCCTGTTCATCAGAGGGTAAATGAGTTGATAACTCCTGAAGATACTTGGGATCAAGACAAGCTCAATACCTACTTTGAACCAGATATAAAAGATAAGATTCTAGCCATTTCTCCGCAAAGACAAGAACAAGACAAAATAAGATGGCAGCATCACTCCTCGGGAATTTTTTCGGCAAAAAAATTATATAACTTTATCATAAATCAAAACCAAGAAGACAATAGCCTAAATACCTTCCCATGGAAAAAAAATATGGAAGATACAAGTAATTCCGAGAATCAAATTATTTGCCTGGAAATTAGCTCAAAAATCCCTCCCAACGAATTTAAGACTCGGAGCTCTTAATACGGACATAAACACAGAGTGCCCATTGTGTGATTCACAGGAGCAAGAATCAGAACAACACTTATTTCGGTTTTGCCCATTTGCAAGAGCCATTTGGTTTGGTCTCTCTATAGAAGCAGTGAACACGAGAATTGGTTCAGACTCCATAGTTAAGTGGATAAATGAGTGGATCACGGATCAAGAATTCTTACAATGGTCTAATAAAATCGCAACTATATCTTGGTTTATTTGGAAGTACAGATGCTCGGTGGTTTCCGAAAAAATCATTCCAAATCCGAATCACCTCATAGAGCAAATCAATAAATTCGTGCACCAGAATTCTCAAGGAAAGATCCAACAAAAATTGAAGAACAAAGAAAGAAATATCCCCAAGGAAAGATGGTCCGACTTAAGGACGGACTGGATAATCTTTATTGATGCGGCTTTTAAAAAAGAAGATTCAACGATGGGATACGCCTTTCTACTTTACTCAGTGGATAACGAATCTTTCTTGCATATTGCAGCGGGATCGGATTGGGCCTCCTCAGCTTATCATGCAGAATCAAAATCCTTGTTAAAAGCCTCCTCATGGTTAAGTGAAAATATATTATCCAGTGTCTCGATAGAAACGGATTGCAAAACACTGGCAGAAAAGATCAACAAGACTTGCAAAGATTCTCCTTGGAACGCGGATAATACCATTCAGGAAACTATCTCAATACTCGAAAATCTTCCACGGGCCCAGGTAAAGTATATAAACAGGAAATATAACTATGCAGCGGATTACATTGCTAAAGCAGCTCGGATAAAGCATCTTAGGCACATGTCTTCCAATATTCAGCAAAGAGTTTTAAAATATAATGTTATTTTCAATGTTTTTGTCAAAAATGAGATTATAAATCTCTTGTACTCTGTTATTTGATTAACAAGACTTTCCTTTTCAACAAAAAAAAGACTACTTATTTCTTGAATAAATATATTATAGCATCTTTCAACAGGTTAATTAATCTTGAAAAGAGTCAGAAGAGAGGCATTAAATATTGACCACTTAACCGATTGTTTTTTGTACATCTGTTAATATTGTTAACTCGAACAACAAAATTTTGCTTTTTCTTCGGAGAAGAAAAAAAAAAGACAAAATTTTAATCCACATGAGACCAGCATTTGAGAATACCAAACCAAAAACTTATGCTCAAGGCCTTCGTGGAAAGATTATGATTGAGCGCCTTTTGGACTGATCCTGATGAAATTGATAAATGAAGGGCTTATATTAATTTTTTGATACATTTAAATGGCAGAACTCAAAAATACATTCCAGGATTATCAATGAACTCAATGATTTTCGGGAAATTTGATAAACTGCCCCACTCCTAATTTCCGGTTTAATAAATCAAACAATGCGGTTAAATTGCTTAAAAACCCTAACCAAACCCTAAATTTAAAAAAATCACTAAAGTTGCTCACTTTATTTTGTTTGGTTTCTCATCTGTGCGGCTATTTCTCCTTCTCCTTCTCACTGTCTCTTTCTGTGTTCTTATTTCATCTTCGAAATCTCAATAACAACAACAGTCTTTCTCATTATAATTAGGTTTGTAAATGATGTTAAGAATGAAGTTAGGGTTTTTATCTTAGTTTGATTGATTGGTCTCTATCTGTTGGTAAAAGATTTGAAGAAGAAGAATGTAAACATGAGTTAGGGTTAGCAAATGAAGTTAAAATTGAGGTTTGTTAGAGGGAAATTATGAGAAAATTGATCTAATTCTGGTGGTGAAAGTGAATCCGATGCTGAAGGAAAAATAAGATAAAGAAGAAGATGAATGGATGGATGGAGTAGCTGTTATGAAAATATCAGTGTATAGAAGTAAGATAAATTGTATTGTTTTTGTTAACCTAGTCGTTTAATGATTATAATGGATCAAATTTGTATTGATGCTTTAGAGTTCTGTCAATTTGAGATAATGGGTTTATTTTAATTCATCTTATTTGTGTTTATTTTCACTTAAGTTGATCAATTCGGGTTTGTGAATGGTAAATTGGGAATCTCTTTTAATTAGGGTTCATAAGAAATTTTAGGGGATTTGCCATATATAACCTGTTTTGCTAATTCATGAAATGGGTAATTTTATTTTTATGATGTCTAATGATTCTTCTATTTGAATTGATTCAATTTGAAGTTTGAGTCCCTAATTGCTAAAATCATGTACTTTATTTGGGGAAGAACATGATTGAGGTAAATTGGGTATTTGATGGAGTTTGTGTTGGGTTCTCTGTTATGGTTTGAATCTGATTTTCAGTTTTGGGTTTCTAGATAGGGTGGTTTCTAGGTTTCTGGATATGAAGAAATGGGTGTCCTTCTTGAATCATCGATCCCCCCTCTATGAGAAGACGAAGATGAAGACGAAGGCCGGTCACGTGACGAGTCAACTCGGGAACACCCCTAGGATCGGCCAAACTCTAGTGAAGGTTTCATTGGACTTTTTATAGGTTCCACCTAAGCGTTAACGACTTTAACTGGCCATTTACCGTTTTTTCAAAAAACGGTCAAGATGAGGGCACTTTAGAAAAGTTAAAAAAACGGTCAAGATGAGGGCACTTTAGAAAAGTTAAAAAAACGGGGGCACTTTAGTTGGTGTATTTCAAAACAAGGGCACTTTATCAAAATTACCATGATTTTCCTTGCCCTCTTTTAGAAAGGAAGGAAACATCAATGTATTTCTACCTGGGTTGCACTGACGCGGACACGACACGATGCGAACACGATAAAATTCTCAAAAAACTAAGACGCGGACACGTATATATATATTTTATTTATATATACAATCATGTGTTTATACAGCAAAGTCAAGTGTTTCGATCATGAAAATTAAAAAATGATGCTACTGTTTATGGGTAAAATCGTTTCTGCCGATTTCGGTAAATTCGGTAGGTGAGTGAGAAACTGGTTCAAACCCTAAACAAATGTGCTGCACGTGAGCACTTTATAGATTCGAGAGATCAATCTGTACAAGTCCGGCCTAAACCAAGAAATGGCCGTTCCGGACTTGCTTCGGTCACAAAGTGGAGGAGAAGGGTTGATTTGGGGAGGGAAGCAAAGAAAGGTGTTGAGACCCGAATAGTGCAGGAGAGTAGTGTCTCGACTTGTATCGAAAGTGAAAGCTTCGGAAGCTTGCAAGAGATGAAAGCTTTTGGAGAGCTTGCAAAGTTGCCTTTTCTCGAGAGTGTGGTATTTTTCTCCCGACCGAGACTTGTTGTCCGGTGGAAATAGGTAAGACCTATTTATACAAGTCGAGATTGAAACGTACTCTGGCCTCATGAAGGAAGAGAGTAAAGGGTGAAATAATGGGAGGAGGTGGTAACCGCATGGTGTTAATGGGTGAAAACGTTTTCACCATTATTTCCTCTTTTATTTGACCGCTTTATTCCAATTCACGCTTTCTTAATGTGAGCGTAGTGTACGCTGCATGCTGTGATCGCCAAACCAAAACCCTAGAAAGCATCCCCAAAACATGTGTTGATATCTCGAGTGTTGGTTGCACCTTGAGTGCAAGTGGCGCTGCTAGTGGCGCGTGTGGCATGTGCCATTGGCATGTGCGGAATGCCTTGGTGGTAGGTTGTACGTTGAGTGTAAGTGGCAATGCCAGAGCTGCTAGTGGCGTGTGTGGCATGTGCGGAATGCCTTGGTGGTAGGTTGTACGTTGAGTGTAAGTGGCAATGCCAGAGCTGCTAGTGGCGTGTGTGGCATGTGCCAATGGCATGTGCGGAGTGCCTTGGTGGTAGGTTGCATGGTTTGCGAGTTAGGCTACCAGAGTGGGTTTTGGCATGTGCCAATGGCGCGTACGGCCAAGTTGGCCTAAGTTGCACGGATTGCAAGTTAGGCTACCGGCGTGCATTAGGGGCACGGCTAGGTGATGAAGGCTACCAGCGAGCGTGTTGGCATGTGCCAATAGCATGCTTGGCCGTTTAAGGCCGTGGCCTTGGTAGGAAAAGCTACCAGCAAGCGTGTTGGCATGTGTCAATGGCATGCGTGGCCGTTAGGGCCGTGGCCTTGGTAGGAAAACCTACCAGCGAGCGTGTTGGCATGTGCCAATGACGTGCATGGCCGTTAGGGCCGTGGCCTTGGTAGGAAAAGCTACCAGCGAGCGTGTTGGCGGCATGCGTGGCCGTTAGGGCCGTGGCCTTGGTAGGAAAAGCTACCAGCGAGCGTGTTGGCATGTGCCAATGGCGTGCGTGGCCGTTAGGGCCGTGGCCTTGGTAGGAAAAGCTACCAGCGAGCGTGTTGGCATGTGCCAATGGCGTGCGTGGCCGTTAGGGCCGTGGCCTTGGTAGGAAAAGCTACCAGCGAGCGTGTTGGCATGTGCCAATGGTATGCGTGGCCGTTAGGGTCGTGGCCTTGGTAGGAAAAGCTACCAGCGAGCGTGTTGGCATGTGCCAATGGCGTGCGTGGCCGTTAGGGCCGTGGCCTTGGTAGGAAAACCTACCAGCGAGCGTGTTGGCATGTGCCAATGGTATGCGTGGCCGTTAGGGTCGTGGTCTTGGTAGGAAAAGCTACCAGCGAGCGTGTTGGCATGTGCCAATGGCATGCGTGGCCGTTAGGGCTGTGGCTTTGGTAGGAAAAGCTACCAGTGACGCATATTGGCATGTGCCAATGGCACGCGTGGCCAATTTTGCCTAGGTTGCATGGTTTGCAAGCCTAGGTGCGGGCGCTACTTTGGCATGGCGCGACTAGGTCCAAGGTAAGGGTGTTTGGCTTGGCATGGCGTGACCAGTGTAGCTAGGGCCAAGGCAGAGTGTGTTTGGCTTGGCGCGGCTAGCTCGGGTTAAGTGTGGCTGGCATGATTTGCCATTGGCACGGAGGTGCGGCTAGCATGGTTGGCATGCTTCGGCGCGTTTGGTATGGCTGACATGATTTGCCATTGGCATAGAGATGCGGCTAGCTCGGGCTAGGTGTGGCTAGCATGATGATGAGTGCCAAATATTGCATATTTCTACATCTATTTATTGGCATTTAACTCATCTTTTGTATTCAGAAATCAGATATTATCCCAGATTCTGTATTTTCTTTGTTTTCAAGAATAAATATTTGTACTAATTAATTTTGTGTTTTTAGGTAGTAAATAAAGTTCGGAGAAACTGAGGAGCCAAAAGAGCAGAAAATTGGAGACAAGCGTCTATGGAGCAGAAAGCCAAAGCCCGCGCACGCATCGGCTCACGCATCGGCGCACGTACGCATCGGTTCATCCTGAGCCATTGAGATTTCTATCTCCCACATCCAACGCTCTCTCCCTCACTCACATCATCTCTTGATACACTCGCTTCACAACAACATCCCCCCTGAGCCGTTGAGATTTCTTCCCCTAGATCCAACGCTCGCTCCAGCTTACTCATCAAACCT
Organism: Papaver armeniacum; assembly: GCA_023531295.1. Lineage (NCBI taxonomy): Eukaryota > Viridiplantae > Streptophyta > Magnoliopsida > Ranunculales > Papaveraceae > Papaver > Papaver armeniacum. The sequence continues at coordinate 194,055 of JAJJWW010007766.1, read as the reverse complement.
TGATACACCCGCTCAACACCGCATCCACCTATATACACACCTCTCGACCAAAACCTAATCTTCTTCTTCCTCTTTTCTTTCCCCTCACCCGACACTCTCAGAGCTCTCCCTCACCTCTTCTCCCGACCGGATTTGCAGAGCCACCTTCACCATCTTCACCCGACACCACACTGTAGCCAATACCAACCGCACCACGGTCATCTATTCCGCCACCCTTAGCTCTAGTTATCTCTCACATAGCTTCTCTCTTAACCCCAGAGGCTATGTTAGAGATAAATGGAATTAGGGTTTGTACAAAAGCTCATCTATGGAGTTGCAGAGCCGATTTTACAGAAGGAACAACAAATTCAGAGGGTATGGGCGAAAGGGTATGGTTCAATTTCTATTTTTAAAGTAAATTAGGGTTTGAGAAGGGAGGTATAAAGAGAGCTTTTGGGTGTGTGAAAAACCTTATGCCTGGGCTAGCCAGAGCACACACTTAGTTTATTTGTGTTTAAATTGCTTTAATGTTCTAATTTAGTTTATCATGGTGTTGATGAAACCCCTGTTTTTCATGTCTAGTATATCTACATTAGGCTTTGCTCCTGCTATGTGATATTGTGAATGATTAGTAATTAACCAATGAAGCTTATGAGCCTGTGATGAGCTGTACTGTAAGAAGACAGCTCATACTAGGGGTTAGTGAGTAAAATTAGTTAATAAACATCTAGTTTAGGCTTTCATGGGAAAGCTCAAGAATATGGCTTAGATTGCCTGCACATGAGAATAGAGGTGGATTCACCACCCTGGTGCTTTCCACACTGTCACTGCCTTAGTTTAGAGTCACAACTTCTCAGTCGTTTCGACAACCAAACCAAAAATCAGCCACAACTGTGTTACACTTTCTTGATAAAAATTCAGTAGAGCAAAGCCCTTGATCATCTTATAGCACCACAAGTCTTGGTGGTTCGACCCGTATTTGCCTTGTTCTATTTTGAAGACACTGTGCACTTGCGGTTATAACATGTAGGCATAAAAACAGACCACTTCCTAAGCCTACCACATGATTTGCCATTGGGACGGAGGTGCGGCTAGCATGGTTGGCATGCTTCGGCGCGTTTGGTATGGCTGGCATGATTTGCCATTGGCATAGAGATGCGGCTAGCTCGGGCACGACACAGTTGCTATTTGGGCTAAACTCGGTTGGTATTTGAACTGCTGGTATTTGAATGAATGTTTGCTGAGATTTTATATCTATATGCATGTTACTACGCTATTCGAATAAGATACTTGAGCATGCTCTGTGAAAACTAAGGATAGCCAACTTGTAATAACCTGTACCTCACTGCTATTCTGCTGAGCTGTGCATTGCCAAACCATCAACCCTGGTACCTTTGCATGATAAGCCAGTCAGTTTATTGAGCATAGCTCAAGCCTGGTTCACCTGGTAAGCTAGATACCCTGCTGAGCACAACCCTGAATGCATGATAACTGGAGCCTTGCAAAGCCCTGAACCTCTGCTAACTAAGAATGCTATAACCTGTGCATGACTGAAAGTAAGCTGAGCATCTTTGTTGTGCACCTGTGTGCCTGTGTGATACCCTGTTGTATGTTCTGTGCTGTTAAGCCTTACCTTGCATCAGCCCTATGCTCAGCTCCAGCCCCTGTAGCTGTTGAGCTTGAGTGCAACCTGGTTAGCTTAGGTTAGCTGTAGCCGCAAACCCAAGGCGTGTACTATAACCTCCTTAGTCTTATCTGCCCTGCGCTGTGCTGAATGCTGGCTTTGTCACATGCCAATCTATAGCCTGTGCATATAACTCTTAGCTCTTCTGTGTCTTGTGCTGTAACACCTAGCCTTCATCTGCACTGTACTCGACTCCAGCCCCCTGAAGCTGCGAGTTTGAGCTACAATTGAGGTTTCCAAGTCTGCACTTGTGTGGCCTGAGCATAAACCTGTGCGCACACCTTGTCAAACTAGTCACCTTGCCAAACTAGTGCATCTGGGCTAAGAGTGTACGTAAATCCCTGAACCCTGTTGCCATTTCTATAAGGATTATTTTCATAGTTGGCATATCACAGCTTTTTTCTAGTACAGCATCACAACTCTGTGTACACAAATGCTAGGCCTAACCTTTTAATTCTCGTGAGCATTATTTATCTGTATTGCCTGAGATTGAGGGTCATCAGTGTTTATAAGCATCAGCTCTTTGCGTGTGCATCACAAGGCTGTGTAAACTCAGAACATTGCCCTCTGAGTTGTGCGTTCTCTTGTGCAGAGTTTGTCTTTAGCCCTGCTAAGTTTTGTATCTCATTTTGTTACCCTGCTGAAACTTTGCATCTAAACTGTGCACCTGCCAGCAACTGAGCTGTACATAAGCTGAGTTGCTCATAAGTTTCTTGTGTTGTGTTTAAGTTTGACAAGTTAGTATCATTTCTGTGATCTTGTGCTGTTGCGATTCATTTGCCAACCTGTGCACATTGTTGCTTTCTTGTGTTGTGCACGACTTTGCATTCAAGCTCGTGCTTGATAACCTCAAATTGAGCTCTTTGGGCTTCTTACAAGTTTTTTCTTTGCATCAAACTGAAGCCCACATACTGGGCTGTTCAACTGGGTTGTGCAACAAAACTGCATTTGCACAAGACCTGGGCTGTAACAAAACCTGAAGCCCATATAAACCAAAAATTGAAGTCCACATAAACCAAACTGAAGCCCACTGTACTCTGGGCTTTGCATAAATTGGGCTGTGCATCTTTGCATAACAACTTGGGCTTCCATCTGGACTTAGTATGCTCGATGTGTGCTACGCTATAGTGCTTCTTTTTGAGCCCAAATTGAGTAGCTAGACCATGTCAGGATTTTGGTCTGCAACTGGGGATGAAAACAAATCCATTAGAGAGCTTGCTTACGGGCATGCTTCACCATATGAAACCCCCACAGACCATAATGATTTTAGGGAGTATTATGAGCCTTCTCGGGGCCCGACCTTGAATACTCATACCCTAACCATCATGAGCACATGTATCGATCACCACAAAGGGGAGTTGAACAATTTTATACTCCCCCGACTCCTTGTTTACAATCACTAATGGAAACGCTCATGGAGCAAAATGCTAGGCTTGAACTGAATGCAATTAATACATGACCATCCATATAGCAACATGTCTGAATTTCCCTTCTCTAGTGAACCTCATGCTCAACCATACAATGAATATCCATATGAGGAATGCATACCCACTAGTGAAGACTCTCCTTCAATAGAACAACTCACTATGATTCTTCAAAGGAACCTGATTGAGTTACAAAATGAAGATTGGAAGGAAACTTATGATAGGATGTTTGTTATTCCTGATGATTTTGAAAATAGTGTTTCTAGGCCTACTCATGCAACTGATATTGAATATGAACCTAATATAGAGGTAAATGAGTGCACTGGAAATGCTCAATTTTTGAATAAGGAGATGCATTTTTGTTATAATGATGATGAGGATGAATATGACATGTTAGAAGAACTTGTTCATGCTGAAAATGTACTGAAATCTTTGGGTTCAAAGACATTAAGTTTCTCTCCTGTGAACCCTATGAATGACGCTTCTTCTAATATTCATACTTGTGATGCTGATTTGGGGTCTGAAAATGAGCATGCTACACCACCTGTTTGTAACCTAAGAATAGCTGAATTGTCTGTTGACACAGATGATTCCATGCATGTGTCTGATTCCATGCCTAGGTTACAGCATGATATTTCCCCTGGTTACTGTATGCATGAGAGTGAAATTTTGGGAAATGATGCGTATGACATGGAAATTGATGAATTGTTTTATGCAAGTGAACATGATTTGTTTAATTCTCAGCCTAAGTCACAATGTAAAGTTTCTTGTGATCTCCATATGCATGAAACTGAAGTTGTAGATGATGATTATGGACTAGGGCTTGTAGAAATGTTTTATGAACATAAGCATGTTACAACACTTGTAGATGATTTGGGAGATATTGTTGTGAGTGATACTGTTACTCTTGAGCTCACACATGTGAACAACTTAGACAAGACCAACATCATGCCCATGTCACAGTCTGTTAGATTTCCACCCAACCTAGGTGTAGTTTGTAACAAAATTGCAAAACCAACTTTTCTGAAAATGCCTAATTTAGGCCTAGAGCTTTGTGCTTCCCAAGTCCTCTTGGACTATTTTGCATCAAAGTATAACACTTTTAAGGAGCCACAGTTGGAATGTGTATGTCTGCCTGTTCTTAACAAAACTCATTTTGAGTTAGACCTTTTTCATGATGTACCTTTAAAATTGCAAGATTTTGTGCTTTCAAACACACCTGTTGACAAGTTTAGGTTTGGGGGAAACTCATTCTCATATGCAGTCTTACTTGCACTCTCATGTTATATTTGTGTAAGACTGTTGATGTCTCTGCATACCGTCTTTTGGGTTGATCCTCAACTCTTTAGATTGTTGGTGTATGGTGAACTTTTCATTGTATATAATCCAGCAGGACTTGTTAATATTTTCTTTCTTGAATCGGTTGAGTCTTCTTGTGCATATATTGTGCTAATCCGATATGATCTCCGCTGAGAATGTTGGATTCTAGCCTTGACTAATGAAGCTCTAACCTTGCTTCCGCCGACATCCGGTAATCTCTTCCCTTTTCTCTACTCAACATAGTTCTCTTGGTATGTGACTGTTTAAATTTTTTCTATCTGTCGACACATTGAGGACAATGTTTGATTTAGGTTTGGGGGTGCATTTGCATATAGAGTTTTTAGTCTTTTATTTTAGTTTTAATTTTCAAAAAAAAAAAAAAAAAAAAAATTCAAAACTCTTTTGTAAATACTTGCATAAAAACCTCCAACTTTTAGAGATTTTAGAGTCACTAGCATGCTTCTAGCTATGTTTACATAGAGAGTCTGACCGAAATAACAGAACTTGGAAGTACTGGAGAACACAATCGGGTTTCTTAGTTGATTAGAGCGTTAAAGTTGGATTTAACCATACCGGAGAGCGAATTAGGTGCTGTTTAGATATTCGGTAGCAGAATTGTGATCACCCATAGTGGAGACTACCCATTTTACATCAAGTGAGGCACCAACCTTCAATTTTTGCAACTTTCTAGAAAAGCTGTTAGAGTGTGTGTCACCGTATGTCAATTCCGGGTAGGAATGGTGAGCTACCCAACTTCGCACCACTTTCAGCACTACTTTTGATCTCTTGAGTGCTAATTTTTGTCAATCATGAGGGTGACGTTTAAAGATGAAAACTTCTTCTAAATACCGATTTGCAGTTAGCATCACTCTCTCCCTCTCAATCAACACATTCATAGAAACACATCATCAGCAAGCGGAGCAACATCAAAATATTTGAAGAAAAGTTGATATAGTCCAAGGTTACATACAACAAAAGAAAATAGGATGAGAATTAATGAAGTTTGTGAAAAATTGAGTTTTATTGTTTTATTGTTATTTTTATTCCAAGTTAATTAAAAAAAAAAAAAAAAAAAAACTGTTTGTCAAGTTTTTGTGAAGTTCAGAAGTTCGTCATCAACATTTGAAGATTGAAGACCGAAGACCGAAGAGTGAAGACGTTTCTATGAATGCTGAGAGAGAGTGATATTAATTGCCGATCGGGTGAGAAGGTAAGTGAGTACTCCCATCCATGCTAATGGTTGATTTCCTTTCTTAGAGATCATCAGAAAAAGATTCTTTTTGTCCACAACTCTGTGGAGTCTCCAGAAATTATTTCAGAAGGTTATCCTTCTTACCTACAACGTGTGCAGGATTTCTCTCTTTATTCCTGCCTGCACACATGAGAGACTAAAAAGCGATCTTTTTGAGTGCAATTATCATAAAACCCTAATGGTGAGGCAGAAGTCGAGGCTTATGATCACAATTGAATCCGAATTCTTTCATATGGAATGGTTACTTCTCGCTCAGCATTTAAGGATGAGAATGCGTTCTTTGGTAGTTCTAACTTCGTGTTACTAGCATGCAGAAACTCTATGTCCTCATAGCGTCTTGGATGTTTGAGAATCTTTTACACTCTGAAGTTGGAGAAGGTTTTGTGGGTACACCTCTGGTAAACCCTCATGAGACTACAACTCGTCCACTAGGGACACCTAGGGGTTTAAAGGCTTAGTGCATACGCTAAATGCATTCGAGAGACCTGCGACAGGGGTATAGTTAGGATTTCTTAATTTCTGTTTCACTTGAGGACAAGTAAAATTCAGGTTTGGGGGTATTTGATGAGTGCCAAATATTGCATATTTCTACATCTATTTATTGGCATTTAACTCATCTTTTGTATTCGAAATCGATATTATCCCAGATTCTGTATTTTCTTTGTTTTCAAGAATAAATATTTGTACTAATTAATTTTGTGTTTTTAGGTAGTAAATAAAGTTCGGAGAAACTGAGGAGCCAAAAGAGCAGAAAATTGGAGACAAGCGTCTATGGAGCAGAAAGCCAAAGCCCGCGCACGCATCGGCTCACGCATCGGCGCACGTACGCATCGGTTCATCCTGAGCCATTGAGATTTCTATCTCCCACATCCAACGCTCGTTCCCTCACTCACATCATCTCTTGATACACCCGCTTCACAACAACATCCCCCCTGAGCCGTTGAGATTTCTTCCCCTAGATCCAACGCTCGCTCCAGCTTACTCATAAAACCTTGATACACCCGCTCAACACCGCATCCACCTATATACACACCTCTCGACCAAAACCTAATCTTCTTCTTCCTCTTTTCTTTCCCCTCACCCGACACTCTCAGAGCTCTCCCTCACCTCTTCTCCCGACCGGATTTGCAGAGCCACCTTCACCATTTTCACCCGACACCACAGCCGCCAATACCAACTGCACCACAGTCATCTATTCCGCCACCTTTAGCTCTAGTTATCTCTCACATAGCTTCTCTCTTAACCCCAGAGGCTATGTTAGAGATAAATGGAATTAGGGTTTGTACAAAAGCTCATCTATGGAGTTGCAGAGCCGATTTTACAGAAGGAACAACAAATTCAAAGGGTATGGGCGAAAGGGTATGGTTCAATTTCTATTTTTAAAGTAAATTAGGGTTTGAGAAGGGAGGTATAAAGAGAGCTTTTGGGTGTGTGAAAAACCTTATGCCTGGGCTAGCCAGAGCACACGCTTATTTTATTTGTGTTTAAATTGCTTTAATGTTCTAATTTAGTTTATCATGGTGTTGATGAAACCCCTGTTTTTCATGTCTAGTATATCTACATTAGGCTTTACTCCTGCTATGTGATATTGTGAATGATTAGTAATTAACCAATGAAGCTTATGAGCCTGTGATGAGCTGTACTGTAAGAAGACAGCTCATACTAGGGGTTAGTGAGTAAAATTAGTTAATAAACATCTAGTTTAGGCTTTCATGGGAAAGCTCAAGAATATGGCTTAAGTTAGATTGCCTGCACATGAGAATAGAAGTGGATTCACCACCCGGTGCTTTCCACACATGCCATGCCTTAGTTTAGAGTCACAACTTCTCAGTCGTTTCGACAACCAAACCAAAAATCAGTCACAACTGTGTTACACTTCCTTGATAAAAATTCAGTAGAGCAAAGCCCTTGATCATCTTATAGCACCACAAGTCTCGGTGGTTCGACCCGTATTTGCCTTGTTCTATTTTGAAGACACTGTGCACTTGCGGTTATAACATGTAGGCATAAAAACAAACCACTTCCTAAGCCTACCACATGATTTGCCATTGGGACGGAGGTGCGGCTAGCATGGTTGGCATGCTTCGGCGCGTTTGGTATGGCTGGCATGATTTGCCATTGGCAGAGAGATGCGGCTAGCTCGGGCTAGGTGTGGCTGGCATGATTTTCCATGGGCACGGAGGTGCGGCTAGCATGGTTGGCATGCTTCGGCGCGTTTGGTATGGCTGGCATGATTTGCCATTGGCATAGAGATGCGGCTAGCTCGGGCTAGGTGTGGCTGGCATGATTTGCCATTGGCATGGAGGTGAATTAGGGTTTTGTTCGTTGTAACCCTAATTTGAAAAAATACCCCCTATTAATTACTGACTACACGCATTAATTGTTCTAATAAATGTGTCACTGGTGACATTAGGTTATTTGGGGTTTTACGATTTTACCCTTTGTTTAAAAACCACCATCAACATTAAGTCCCCTGCTTAGCTCGGAGAAGGAGCTTTGTTGCGAGGTAAGCATAAGATGGTGACAAACTATCAGCAGCAAATCGTAAAGAGAATTGAGGAGGTTTGTCTGACCTTTCTATCAATAGGATTTGGAATCATTGCCTCTGGCAATTTTGCACACATCGGGAGGCTGGCGCAATTGGGAAGTTATCGTTGTGAGATACGGGCAGTTGGGCGGCATTGAGAAGTTGACGCGAGTTTAGGAAACTGAGCGTGCTAGCTGGTGGGACCGGCGCAAGGTGGGGAAGCTGTGCGTGCTTGCTGGCGGGACTTGAGCGTTCGTTGGGAAGTTGGCGTGATTGGTGGGGCCGGTGCAACTTGGGCGGCATTGGGAAGTGGTTGCGAGTTGGGAAACTGAGCGTGTTAGATGGTGGGACCGGCGCAACTTGGGCGGCATTGGGAAGTTGGCGTTCTTGTGAGTCCGCACGATTTTTTGTAAAGGGAAATCCTTCCCTATTTCAGAATCTTCACGCCCATATATATATATATATATATAATCCCTTTCTCTCATCTTACACCTTATTCCTTTCATTCTTTCTTACTAGCGGCAGAGTCACAAAGAAAAACCGGCTTCCAGGTACGTCTTCCAGTACTTCTCTTGTTTCCCTTTTCATGTAGGTGCAAACCCTAAGAGTATGCGTTTTCTTTATAATCCTTGCAATGATATTGCGCATATAATTTCTTAGCGTGTCTCTTGTAAAAAATATTGTATGTATGCAACCAAGGGAAATACTGCATATATTATTCGAACCCGTAGGAAAGTGCTCCATATACAATTTTGAACCCGAAGAAGGATACTGCAAGTGCACTTGAGCCCGTATGAAATACTGTGTATAATTTTGAACCCTGAAGAAAATACTGCGTGTGCAGTTCTGAACCCATAGAGAATACTGTGTGAATCCTGAAGAAGAATACTGTATATATGCTTCATATGACTTCGAACCCGTAGGAAATATCGAATATATGAATTTTCGGTCCTGAAAGAAATACTGCGCGTGCAGTTTTGAACCCATAGAAAAATGCTCCATATATAATTTTGAACCCGAAGAATGATACTGCAGACGCACTTGAGCCCCTATAAAATACTGCGTATATAATTTGAAACCTGAAGAAAATACTGCGTGTGTATTTTTGAACCCTGAAGAAAATACTGCGTGTGTATTTTTGAACCCGTAGAGAATGCTCCATATATAATTCTGAACCCGAAGAATGATACTGCAGACGCACTTGAGCCGTATAAAATACTGCGTATATAATTTGAAACCTGAAGAAAATACTGCGTGTGTATTTTTGAACCCGTAGAGAATGCTCCATATATAATTCTGAACCCGAAGAATGATACTGCAGACGCACTTGAGCCCGTATAAAATACTGCGTATGTAATTTTGAAACCTGAAGAAAATACTGCGTGTGTATTTTTGAACCCTGAAGAAAATATTGCGTGTGTATTTTTGAACCCGTAGAGAATGCTCCATATATAATTATGAACCCGAAGAATGATACTGCAGACGCACTTGAGCCCGTATAAAATACTGCGTATGTAATTTTGAAACCTGAAGAAAATACTGCGTGTTACCCTGAAGAAAATACTGCGTGTGTATTTTTGAACCCGTAGAGAATGCTCCATATATAATTCTGAACCCGAAGAATAATACTGCAGACGCACTTGAGCCCGTATAAAATATTGCGTATGTAATTTTGAACCCTGAAGAAAATACTGCGTGTGTAGCTTCGAGCCAGTAAAGAATACGCCCTCTTCCTCTTTTTTTTTTTGTATTTCGGGTTTTCCTTTGTTGGGCGCGGTTATGTGTCAAGGAAATAATTTTGTTTTTTCTCCGTGTGCAGATATCTTATTACTAAGTTGTTATGAAGAAATCCGGCAAGATGTTACCTGAACAGAATTCCGCCTCATCAAAGGATGTCCATAGTTCCAAACCGAACACGGATGATGAATTCTTCGCCAAAAAACTTGCCTCTGCTCGGAAAAATTACCCAGGTTTCGTGCCAATTTTGTTAACCGGTGGTGAAGATGAAAAGAAGACACGTTCGGTTCGCCCAGAGAACACCATACGGTTCTGTCTTCATAAAGGGGTATATTCCTCTTCCAACATTGATTTCAGGATGTGCCAAAGACCATTGCGTTCTTTTGATAGATGGGTTGAGTACATGGTGAGTAAGGAGCATATAAATACCAACTTGACTCGAGCGCAGATAATTGATGCTGTCAGAGCTTCAGTAAATCTCCAAATTCGGAAGGATATCTCGGGCTTGGTTGCTTTCATCTCCAGATGGTGTTCGGACACCCATACGATCATATGTAGATGGGGTGAGATAACTTTCTCCTTGGAGAGTGTGGCTCTCTTGCTGAATCTTCCGGTAACTGGGAATCTTAAAATCCAATTATCTGAAAGTGAGGGGAAGATGCGGGATGACCTTGCCGCTAAGTTGGAAGATTTCGCTCGGAAAGACTCCACTGCGAAGTCGAAGGATTCTGTCCTAAAGAGGATGAAAGGCGCCTTTACACTGGTGGATATCTCAATGGTTTCCGGACGAGCCGGAACTGAAATGAAAAGCGATGATCTTCACGTTGCAGCATTTTTGGCTCTCTGGTTGTCTAGAGACATTTTTGACGACGGTTCTGGTAAGAAGGAGATAAGACCAGAGTTTCTAGTGATTTCTGTGAAGTTGGCAAAAGGTGAAGTTCTTCCCATTGGCAAGCTATTCCTCGGTTCCCTGTATGTGCATCTGGATCACCTAGTTGCGAACATGCGAGTTTCGAATGGTTTCATGAAAGTGAATTCATATGTGCACGTTGCTTTTCTGCAGGTCTGGTTATGGGAGCACTTTGAGAAGTATGCTCCGATGCCTTCGATTCCCGCGAGTTGGGGCGGCTCTCGAATTCTTCGATGGGTGAACAGGCGTCCAAGAGTTGGCGTGAGCTTGGTTAGTCTTCTTGATAAGTCGTATGAAATCAGTTTTCGCCCATGGGAGCTGGTCCATAGGTCGGTGACTCAAATTGACACCTTTGCTTCTGCTCCGCTCATGTATTTGTCTTCTGATGGCGATTTGAGCGTTGGTGAAAACTTGTTTATTCAAAGTTGCACGTCCGGTTATATGCCGTCTTTCTTCATGGGGTCTTTCCAGATAGCTGCTTACAATATTGACCGTGCTGCTCGTCACATGGGTTTCGATCAAGGGGTGCCTCTTGCTTACCAGTCGGTGATCCCTTAGGATTCATTGCGTGCCTCCCTTAATGCCAGTGCCCTTGAGCCGGGTATCCTCCTTCCCTTCTTTCAAACGGGAAGAGTAACTTCGATGACCTTCGGTTATAATGAGTTCTGGTGCGACGAGTTTATTATGATCCAAGATTTTGTGAATAACGTGGTGGAGAATGATGTGACTCAATAATGTTGTAGAAAGTGGTAGTAGGGTTGTCGTTCACTCGGACTTGATGAAATCGATCTTAGGATTTAATAAAGAAAACTAATAAAAATACAGAATATATACACAATTTATGTCACAAGACGGAGAGAGTTACTGGGATTCAGGATTCCGCCAAACTCATAACAAAAGGTTCAAATATTAATTCTTTTAACAATTATAGCTCAACAAATAAAAACATGGACTCTTATTTTTGCCAAGGTTGATTCTCAAAATATTAGTTATAAATCGTAAGCATGGGACATCAAACATTTAAGCAAGCATGACCCATCTAATAAAATAATAACTAATTTAATCAAATCATAATTCAATTTTTAATCAGTGCAAAAGTCATAAAAAGAATTAATTAAAATTACCCATGTCTGAAATTCGTCTTCCTCCATCGTCCCAGTGATGGGTTCTAGCTCATCATGTTGGAAACACGCTCAAAATCCATTTTTATTGCTCAAAGGAGGTGTACAAATGATGAAAAGGGAGAAAATGATGAAAATCGGGTGTTTGCAACGTTTATAAGTGTTGCAAACACTGTTACAAAGAAGGTTAAAAACCGTGACTGCTTTTAAGTCTGCCACCGTATTACGACCCACGATGAAGTGTCGTTGTCACTGTAGAAGAACGACTGCCTCTGGTGGTTTGTTCTTCGTGTTCTTGGTGCAGCAGCAGCAGCAGAGAAAAAATGGTGCAACTTCGATTTTTATATCTGTACGTCTCCCAAACTCTCCCAAACTCTCCGTAAACCTTCTACTCGACCTCAGCAACATATATGTAATCCACTGGGACAAGAATCTTCGCTCATTACCTCAAAATAATTCTCTATTACTCGGAAAATATTTTTCTTCCCACCACGAGATTTCTTCCCGAATTAACTTCCCACGCCGTCAACGAGTGTTTGATAGTGCTGAAACTTCCCTTTTTAACTTCTTCATGCTTCTGCAGCGTCCAAACACACGTATTACACGTCTAAATCCTATATAATCCCGTGTATATCTCTTCTCGGCACATGCTCTCTGTTTTTCTTCTCGCGACAATTCCAACCAAATTTAGACGACCAGTCGACCCATACCAGCCCTGTTAGGCCCAGAGGAAGATACCCAATCAATTCCAGCCATTGAGTCTCCTTCTAACTCGTCCAAAAATCCGACCAAAATCTGCCAGTTCTTGTTAAAAAATTTCCCGCCAAAGTAATTTTCAAACGAGGAAGAAAGGGTTGCCCCTTATCCCACAGTTGGGGGAGCGAATATCAACAGGGTGCCTCTTAGTAATTGGGTTACCCCTTATCCAAAGTGGGAGTCCGAATAGCAAATGTCCTCCGGGGGTGTTCCACGCAACTTTTCGAGCCGATTTTTCCAAAAAATATTTATTTCCAAAAATACCTAAAAATACATAAAAACACAATATTAGTACAAAAATCGAGTTCCAACAATACTAACACTGAGGACAATTCAGACACAAAAATGTGTCTATCAAATACCCCCAAACTTATTATTTGCTAGTCCTCGAGCAAATTTATTCTAGAAAATAACAATCATTTGAACTCCTAGGTGGCCCTAGTGGCGGAGTGTTGTCTCCGGAGGGTTTACCAGAGGTGTACCCACAAAACCTTTACTCCAGACCCTAGCTATCTACGCGAACCTTGGAAGGCACTAAAGAATCTCCTTGGTTGGCATACTTATTGACTACGGGAGGAAGTACCCCGATGCGAAATTCCAATTCTTTGTACACGAGTTTGCACTCAAGCATACTAAAATTCATATATAATTCACAGAGCTCTACTCAGATAGTCGCACTATGGACATCAATACCAGGAGTCAAAACTAATCACATGGATAGATCAAGAAGATGGATATAGAGAAAAACATAGATGGTTTTGATGTTTACTAAGTGAACGGTGTTTCCCATATCTCGTCTCAAGGCCTCCGCCAAAATGAACCTATCCTAATGGACTGAGATACTAGTCGACTAATATCAACACACCGGCATATACAAGGGAACCAGTGGTCGATAATCCTAACTCTAGGTCAACACAACTGGCGTATACAAGGGTTCCAGTGGTCGACTTTATTGAATTTATTCCGGTTGGTCTGATGGTCTGGTCTCAATTTTTTTTTTTTCACTTTTTTTTTTCACCTTTTTTTCACCTTTTTTTTTTTTTTTTTTTTTTTTTATATCAATCACTCTAATTCACCCTAGCATTGGTAACAACTTGATTCGTGGGCCCCACCTAATCACTTAGAGAAACAAAGTTTACAAAGAACAAAACAAAATAAAAACAGAAGTGAAAAGGACTCAACGAGATATGGTGAAACTATCATGTTACTTCTAACACCTGAGCTCTGTGCTTTTATGAATAGACTCTTTAGATGTTTCCATCTAATCAGATTGGTTCCTCAACTCCTACAACCAAAATGCTTCCATCCACTTAGATTGGTTAGTGCCATCCTTAATAAGCATAAATTTCTAGGCTCTGGAGTTTATTTATTGCAACTAACAAAAAGTTTCTCCCATACCCCCAAACTTAAATCTAACATTGTGCTCAATGTTCTAAAGATGAAATTAAAAGCATGAACAAGGAGAAACTGTTACCATTTGAAGTAAAAGAGTTAAGGAAAGATATTACCGTGTTGCAAGAGCATGGGTTACCTCCCAAGAAGTGCTAAGTTTAAAGTCTTCAGCCAGACATTGAAAAGGATTAGTCAACTCGAAGAATCATATAGCAACAGTCGGAATAACTGCGGGTCATCTGGATCAAAAAGTGCTAACCACAAGAAGAGGAAACTGCCACAGACTAGGAAGATATCCAACACACCCTTATATATTGTTTTGTTTAAGACAACTACATCTAGTTGTGGTTCGGGTTCAGGCTCTATAAAAGGGTCTAGATAACATATTTTAATGGGTTTTGTTTTCTTATGAGTTAGATCCGAATGTTCAGGTTCTAGAATCTGGAAAAACTCAAATAAAAACTTAGAAGCACATAATAATAACCTGAATAATTGCGGATCTTCTAAGTCAATCAGTTTTGACTTACACAAACTGACCACAATAAGATTGGTGGTCTTCCTTAAGCAAATGTGTCGACCCTAATATCCTAAAGTAATTAGGTTTAGTCTCAAAACTTAATAATTGACACATCTGAAACTTATGCGTTCCCACAATTGGAAGGAAGGTTTTTGGTGGGAAAACAAATTCAATCGTGGTATCATAGCCTGGGTTAACCACATCAACCAGAGGATGGGTTTCTAACAACTGAACTTCCCTATGGACACAACTAGGTTCAGGAAAAAGTGTATGAAGATAGTCTGGTAAAATGGTTGAGGCACGGATGTCCAGTCCTGAGTGAGGGGACTTTCTGAGATTTAAAGGTAATGCACTAGGAGAGTGATAATCACCCCCAAACTTAGAGTTTTCAGTGTCTCTAGATAGACTAGTCACAATTTCCCTAATTTCTAGAACATCAGAATCCTGAAAATGGTCAATTGATTCTAAGTTATTATCAGGTAATGCATCCTTACTCATCTCTACGAGTTTATCGTCTTCTAAGACTAGTGTTTCTAAATCACTAGACTTTAAAACAGTATTCTCAGGGTAAACTCTTTCCTCTAAACCATCATCACAATCATATAAAGGATTATTAGCGAAAGTTTCTAGTAAAGGCCCGTTAACTAAGGTGTTAATCATAATTACTTCCTCTGATTCACTTATAGGCACATCAAATAATGGATTATCCAACATATTGCAGGCTAAAGGATCATGAACTACATTGTCTAAAACGATGGCATCTCTAGTCAAATCCTCGTCCTTTCGAATAGGTGAATAATTATTAAAATTATTGGGATTTTAACCAGAAATAGTACTATCATTATAAAGTTCAATCGGAGTAACAAATTCCTGATCACTATGCCTATTTATTTCGAATTCTTCATCAACACTATCCTCATCATAATCATTATTATAAAAACATGAAAATGATCGAACCTCATCTAAACAAGTAGTGTTACCAATTCTAACCTCGTCATCTTGATAATGCGAATAAATATCCTCCTTTTCATGGGTATTATTGGAAACACTGTATTGGAAATTGAGATTATTTCGAGCAAGTTTTTCGACAATCCTATTTGTACTTTCATTAAATTGCTTAAGAGTCTCTTCTAAAGATATCCTAGTTGACTGCTCTGGGGACTCGTCCGTAATATTAAAGGTTTCCTTCACAAATAAGGAATGACTCTTGAAAGCCTCTTCCAGAGAAATAGAGGGATTGTTTTGCTCATATGACTGGTGAGTATGCAAATAGTAATTGGGCTCACCATGGTATGAACCATAACCTTGAAAAGGTGGATGCTCCCAACCACTATTCACACTATGTCCATATTGTTCAGTTGGATATTCATATTCATTGTGATGGCTATTATAATACCAGTACGACATCCTAACTACAAGGGAATTCTACACAAACACAAACAAGGCTGACTCGACCACAAAGAAACCTCACGATTTCTAGCAAACAAAAAGCATGATGGCTCCACTTAGATTGTTTTCTAGACCAGCTTCTAATCCTTCGAAAGGGAATTCGTTACAACTTAAGCAAACCCCTCTGGAATCAATCCGAGTTTAAGTAAGTTGAATAGAGGCGAGGGAAGCTGCGTGGAGCTTTGATACCCAAGGCCTCACCGCATTACAAGGCGGCGCAGTCACGCATTCAACTTACAGAAACCATCATGAACTTTGATGTATGCTTAAAGAGTAACCAATATTTTTCGAATGACTTTCCTATTAAGCTCGTTACCCTATCGGTCTCGTTCTAGTCAAAATTTTAGGCTTAGGTTCGTGTTTGGTTTCATTTTCCTAAGGCGGGCAAGAAGAGAACGGTGATGAAATCCGAACTCTTATCTTTTATGGCCAGTCCTTGCCCTTTACTAGGAAATTAAAGCAGCCAGATTCAGTTCCTCGACATATAATCACACGAAATCATCCAAGAAACCCGCCGACGGGGATTCGCGGGTGTTTAGAATTCTTACCTCCCGTTCCAGACGGGGATGAACCGTTGAAGTCGACTCGGGCCACGACTCCTATGTCATGTACGAACCCGAGGGGCCGAGACGATATCGTAATCGCCGTCCTTCCCTCAGTGCGCTTTATATTTAAATAACCCTTCCTTAGGGTTTTAAAAAAAATGTCCAAAAGTCCAAAAATAAAGTCCAAAATTAAGAAGTCCAAAAAAATAAAAATAAAAATTACAAAAATAATTACCTAATTAAAGTTTCTAAAAATAAATAAAAAAAATTAATTACACTATATACAAAATTTTCTTCTTCACTCCTTTTGGATTCCTCTTTTCTTTCCTTCTTTAGCTTCGCTTTTGTTTTCAGCTCTTTCTCCCTTTTTCTTGAGCTCAGTTCCAAATCTGAAAACAAACAGGAAATACCAAAAGGCGTAAAAAAGAACAAAAAAAATAAAAAATAAAAATAAAACCTAAAAACAAATCTATACACAAGTCCGCTTCGGCGGCGCCAAAAATTGATGTGACTCAATAATGTTGTAGAAAGTGGTAGTAGGGTTGTCGTTCACTCGGACTTGATGAAATCGATCTTAGGATTTAATAAAGAAAACTAATAAAAATACATAATATATACACAATTTATGTCACAAGACGGAGAGAGTTACTTGGGATTCGAATTCCGCCAAACTCATAACAAAAGGTTCAAATATTAATTCTTTTAACAATTATAGCTCAACAAATAAAAACATGGACTCTTATTTTTGCCAAGGTTGATTCTCAAAATATTAGTTATAAATCGTAAGCATGGGACATCAAACATTTAAGCAAGCATGACCCATCTAATAAAATAATAACTAATTTAATCAAATCATAATTCAATTTTTAATCAGTGCAAAAATCATAAAAAGAATTAATTAAAATTACCCATGTATGAAATTCGTCTTCCTCCGTCGTCCCAGTGATGGGTTCTAGCTCATCATGTTGGAAACACGCTCAAAATCCATTTTTATTGCTCAAAGGAGGTGTTGAAAATCGGGTGTTTGCAACGTTTATAAGTGTTGCAAACACTGTTACAAAGAAGGTTATAAGTGTTTGCAACGTTTATAAGTGTTGCAAACACTGTTACAAAGAAGGTTAAAAACCGTGACTGCTTTTAAGTCTGCCTCCGTATTACGACCCACGATGAAGTGTCGTTGTCACTGTAGAAGAACGACTGCCTCTGGTGGTCTGTTCTTCGTGTTCTTGGTGCAGCAGCAGCAGCAGAGAAAAAATGGTGCAACTTCGATTTTTATATCTGTACGTCTCCCAAACTCTCCCAAACTCTCCGTAAACCTTCTACTCGACCTCAGCAACATATATGTAATCCACTGGGACAAGAATCTTCGCTCATTACCTCAAAATAATTCTCTATTACTCGGAAAATATTTTTCTTCCCAGCCACGAGATTTCTTCCCTGAATTAACTTCCCACGGTGTCAAAGAGTGTTTGATAGTGCTGAAACTTCCCTTTTTAACTTCTTCATGCTTCTGCAGCGTCCAAACACACGTATTACACGTCTAAATCCTATACAATCCCGTGTATATCTCTTCTCGGCACATGCTCTCTGTTTTTCTTTTCCCGAAAATTCCAACCAAATTTAGACGACCAGTCGACCCATACCAGCCCTGTTAGGCCCAGAGGAAGATACCCAATCAATTCCAGCCATTGAGTCTCCTTCTAACTCGTCCAAAAATCCGACCAAAATCTGCGCTTCTTGTTAAAAAATTCCCGCCAAAATAATTTTCAAACGAGGAAGAAAGGGTTGTCCCTTATCCCATAGTCAAAAGTGCGAATATCAACAGGGTGCCCCTTAGTAATTGGGTTACCCCTTATCCAAAGTGGGAGTCCGAATAGCAAATGTCCTCCGGGGGTGTTCCACGCAACTTTTCGAGCCGATTTTTCCAAAAAATATTTATTTCCAAAAATACCTAAAAATACATAAAAACACAATATTAGTACAAAAATCGAGTTCCAACAATACTAACACTGAGGACAATGCAGACACAAAAATGTGTCTATCAGAGAACGTTCGTTGTAAACCTTCCCCAACAGTTTTGAAGAAGTATCCAATGTTGAGAGATCTCAAGCGAAAGCTGCCTAGCAACTCCTGAAAGTCCCAGTGCCAAGGAACGGAGAACGAAGAATCGTGTTTGGCGGGTTCCTGATGGTTTCAAAAGATCCTCCCACAGCTCTCGTGTCTTTCAGCTTCTTCCAATAACCAGGTATGTGTCGCTTCTTCATTGGTTTGTCTCAAAACACGTGAAATTCTGCTGAAAACATGTGTCTTGTTTCTTCCAGGGCTTCGGTAGTGTTAATGCTTTCGCTGCCCTTGCACGTTGCCAGGAGACGGCAATTTCTTCAAAGAATTCCAAGATCACCGAGCCTTCTCATAGCGGTGATGAGTCGAGAAAGAAGAAAGTTCGACAAGTGAGAGTGATTCCTCTGCAAGACCGGTTCTTTTCTAGGAAGTGGTTCGGTGAGTTCCGCGCTTCTTTTATTTCTTCTTCAACTTCTTCTTCTTTTGAAAATGTCCGACTCAAGTTCGCAGGAGGAATCCGGTTCGGCGGATGATTCGGGGTAGAGCCACACGAAAACTTGCCTTTGGTGACCACCGCTGGTGACTTGGAGATGGGCGTTAGCCAATTGCCGGGCATAGATGTGGCTCAAACGGTGGATGATTCTCTGATGATTGCTGTCGTAGACATGGAAGAAGACCCTCTGCGAGTCGTGAGGCCAGGTGCAGGCGCCATTTTTGATCCCCCGTACTTGGTTCCTTATCCAGGTCATGTGTTGGTTGGCGGCTTCAGCGTGCCGGCTAAGCATGAGGCGTTGTACACCAGAATCTGGGAGAAGTACGGACATATGGCCACAACCAAGAAAGTCACTAGTCGATTTGCGCTGGTTAAGCGTGTGGAAGAGGCTTTATCTTCCATCGAGGATATGCGTGGGGTGACCGGTCACACCGTTTCTGAAGATGTTATTGCCGACTGGGAGCACCATCGCGACGTGTGCGTAGAAAAGGAGTTCAACACTTCGTGGTTTGTCGAAGGCCTTGCTGAGATCCAAAAGTTGAAAGATGCAAAAGAACCGAAAGCCTTTCCGCCGAGGAGATTGCACGACAGAGGTAGAACTCGAAAAGCTTTCCAAGATGTTGACTATGAAGAGAGCGGCTCTTGAAGATGCAAAGTTGACTTTCTCCAAGAAGAACAGACTCTGTTGGATGATTTTCCTTGAATGTTTCTCTGTTAAACTTTCATTTAGGTTCTTTTTTTTTTTTTTTTGAAAGACATACTGGATGTCTGGTTCAAGGTTTGACCAGTTTTGGTAGACAGCTGGTAGCTTTTGAGGATGTTGGATTATTTCTGGGATGAATGGTTTTGATAATATGACTCTGATTATGTTTTGGGAAAGGAATATTGCTTTTATGAAAGTGTGCGCTAGCAATAAGCACAATACTCAGTAGTATGACGGTTTTACTAAGAGCCTAAAAACAGATCGTATGTCTTGCGCAGTCTAAATTTACTCACTTCATAGGTTTTTGTGAACACGCCCCTCTCCATGTAAAAGGCGGCTTTGTTGGTAGCATCGTCAGCAAGTCCCCAATTGTTGGGTAAGCGTTTTCAATGAGTCCCCGCTTTTTTCGGTGTAGTTTTAACAACCGATAACCGGTTGTCCGGCGCTTGAGTCGGACCGAGTCGCAAGTCCCCAATCGCCGGTAGCATCTTCAACGAGTCCCCAGTTTGTGTAGTTTTACAACCGGTAACCGGTCGTCCGGCGCTTGAGTCGGATCGAGTCGCCTTCCCTACCATCTTGACATTTGGGTTGAAGAACGAGATCGACAAATCCGACATTGTAGCCGATAGATCAATCCTCCCGCTGTGGTCGCCAATTGTTTATGGGTAAAAATCGTTTCGCCGATTTCGGTAAATTTGGTAGGTGAGTGATAAACTGGTTCAAACCCTCAAAAAATGTGCCGCATGTGAGCACTTTATGGATTCGAGAGATCAATCTGTACAAGTCCGGCCTAAACCAAGAAATGGCCGTTCCAGACTTGCTTCGGTCACAAAGTGGAGGAGAAGGGTTGATTTGGGGAGGGAAGCAAAGAAAGGTGTTGAGACCAGAATAATTCTGGGAGAGTAGTGTCTCACTTGTATCGAAAAGTGAAAGATTCGGAAGCTTGCAAGAGATGAAAGCTTTTTGAGAGCTTGCAAAGTTGCCTTTTCGAGAGTGTAGTATTTTTCTCCCGACCGAGACTTGTTGTCTCGGTGGAAATAGGAAGACCTATTTATACAAGTCGAGATTGAAACGTACCCTGGCCTCATGAAGGAATAGAGTAAAGGGTGAAATAATGGGAGGAGGTGGTAACCGCATGGTGTTAATGGGTGAAAACGTTTTCACCATTATTTCCTCTTTTATTTGACCGCTTTATTCCTATTCACGCTTTCTTAATGTGAGAGTGTACGGCGCATGTCAGGACCGCCAAACCAAAACCCTAGAAAGCATCCCCCTTTTTGTGTTGATATCTCGAGTGTTGGTTGCACCTTGAGTGCAAGTGGCGCTGCTAGTGGCGCGTGTGGCATGTGCCATTGGCATGTGCGGAATGCCTTGGTGGTAGGTTGTACGTTGAGTGTAAGTGGCAATGCCAGAGCTGCTAGTGGCGTGTGTGGCATGTGCGGAATGCCTTGGTGGTAGGTTGTACGTTGAGTGTAAGTGGCAATGCCAGAGCTGCTAGTGGCGTGTGTGGCATGTGCCAATGGCATGTGCGGAGTGCCTTGGTGGTAGGTTGCATGGTTTGCGAGTTAGGCTACCGGCGTGCATTAGGGGCACGGCTAGCTGATGAAGGCTACCAGCGAGCGTGTTGGCATGTGCCAATAGCATGCGTGGCCGTTTAGGGCCGTGGCCTTGGTAGGAAAAGCTACCAGCGAGCGGGTTGGCATGTGCCAATGACATGCGTGGCCTTGGTAGGAAAAGCTACCAGCGAGCGTGTTGGCATGTGCCAATGGCGTGCGTGGCCGTTAGGGCCGTGGCCTTGGTAGGAAAAGCTACCAAATGAGCGTGTTGGCATGTGCCAATGGCATGCGTGGCCGTTAGGGCCGTGGCCTTGGTAGGAAAAGCTACCAATGAGCGTGTTGGCATGTGCCAATGACGTGCGTGGCCGTTAGGGCCGTGGCCTTGGTAGGAAAACCTACCAGCGAGCGTGTTGGCATGTGCCAATGGTATGCGTGGACGTTAGGGCCGTGGCCTTGGTAGGAAAAGCTACCAGCGAGCGTGTTGGCATGTGCCAATGGTATGCGTGGCCGTTAGGGTCATGGCCTTGGTAGGAAAAGCTACCAGCGAGCGTGTTGGCATGTGCCAATGGCGTGCGTGGCCGTGGCCTTGGTAGGAAAAGCTACCAGCGAGCGTGTTAGCAAGTGCCAATGGTATGCGTGGACGTTAGGGTCGTGGCCTTGGTAGGAAAAGCTACCAGCGAGCGTGTTGGCATGTGCCAATGGCATGCGTGGTCGTTAGGGCCATGGCTTTGGTAGGAAAAGCTACCAGTGACGCATGTTGGCATGTGCCAATGGCACGCGTGGCCAATTTAGCCTAGGTTGCATGGTTTGCAAGCCTAGGTGCGGGCGCTACTTTGGCATGGCGTGACTAGGGCCAAGGTAAGGGTGTTTGGCTTGGCATGGCGTGACCAGTGTAGCTAGGGCCAAGGCAGAGTGTGTTTGGCTTGGCGCGGCTAGCTCGGGTTAAGTGTGGCTGGCATGATTTGCCATTGGCACGGAGGTGCGACTAGCATGGTTGGCATGCTTCGGCGCATTTGGTATGGCTGACATGATTTGCTATTGGCATAGAGATGCGGATAGCTCGGGCTAGGTGTGGCCGGCATGATTTTCCATTGGCACGGAGGTTCTGGCTAGTATGGTTGGCATGCTTCTGGGCGTTTGGTATGGTCGGCATGATTTGCCATTGGCATAGAGATGCCGCTAGCTCGGGCTAGGTGTGGCTGGCATGATTTGCCATTGGCACCGAGGTGCGGCTAGCATGGTTGGCATGCTTCTTGCCGTTTGGTATGGTCGGCATGATTTTCCATTGGCATAGAGATGCGGCTAGCTCGGGCTAGGTGTGGTCGGCATGATTTGCCATTGGCATGGAGGTGAATTAGGGTTTTGTTCGTTGTAACCCTAATTTGAAAAAATACCCCCTATTAATTACTGACTACACGCATTAAATGTTCTAATAAATGTGTCACTGGTGACATTAGGTTATTTGGGGTTTTACGATTTTACCCTTTGTTTAAAAACCACCATCAACAGCTACATTATGTTGTTTTTGTGTATTAATTTCAAAAGAAAAGAAGAGATCGTTTGTTTATACACGCTGAAGGTTAAGCAAACTATTACTATTAAACACACGGCACAATCAAAATGTGTTCTTAGAACAACACTTGCCCAAACCAATGGTAGTTATATAATGTTATTTCCAAATACCTAGCTAATAAACCTGGCATTTTTAGGGGCGATCCCAAAAGAATTAGGGGGCGACACTAAAAGACAAAATAGGTCACCCAAACGTAAATCTAATCTCCCCCTTATCTTCGATTTTTCGAAATGGCCAATTTGCCCTTATATAATCGGTAGCCAACACCATAATCGGTAGGTTAAAGGTGAATCGGTAGGTTAAATTGAAACTATACCTACCGATTATTGTGTAGATACTTCGGCTAATAATCCCTTTTATAATCGGTAGATTATCCAACTTGTAAGACTACCGATTATAAGGAGCCCCATATTCAACCTTGGCCAAATTCCATAGGTTTTGAGGGGTGTAGAGCCAACCATAACCACTTGGCTTGAGCTGTGGATGTAGCCATAATCGGAAGCCTAATAGGTTACATACACTACCGATTATAAGTTGCCCCAAAATGAGTTTTTTCTAAAATCCTTCGCGTAATGAATTTTGAAATCTACCATAATCGGTAGGGTATATAATTATATAAACCACCGATTATAACGAGCCCTAGATCCAACCTTTGCCATATTTCATAGGTTTTCAGTGTACACAGCCAGCCATAACCACTTGGTTCGTGTTTTGGATGCAGCGTTAATCGGGAGTTAAATATATTACCAAACCATCCAATTATAGGTTGCCCCAAAATGAGTTTTTTCTAAAATCCTTCATGTGATGAATTTTGAAATATACCATAACCGGTAGTCTATCCAACTTAATAACCTACCGATTATAAGGAGCCCCAGATCGAACCCTTGCCAATTCCATAGGTTTGGAGTGTACAGAGCCAGGCATAACCATGTGGTTCCTGATTTGGATGTAGCCATAATCGTAAGCCAAATAGGTTCCAAACCTACCGATTATAGGTTTCCCCAAAATGAGTTTTTTCTAAAATCCTTCATGTGATGAATTTTGAAATCTGCCATAATCGGTAGTCTATACAACTTAACAACCTACCGATTGTAAGGAGCCCCAAATCGAACCCTTGCCAAATTCCATAGGTTTTGAGTGTACAGAGCCAAGCATAACCATGTGGTTCGTGATTTGGATGTAGCCATAATTGTAAGCCAAATAGGTTCCACAACCTACCGATTATAGGTTGCCCCAAAATGAGTTATTCTAAAATCCTTCATGTGATGAATTTTGAAATCTACCATAATCGGTAGTCTATACAACTTAACAACTTACCGATTTTAAGGAGCCCCAAATCGAACCCTTGCCAAATTCCATAGGTTTTGAGTGTACATAGCCAGGCATAACTATGTGGTTCGTGATTTGGATGTAGCCATAATCGTAAGCCAAATAGGTTCCACAACCTACCGATTATAGGTTGCCCCAAAATGAGTTTTTTGAAAGCTACCATAATCGGTAGATATTCTAACTAAAATACCTACCGATTATTGTTTTCGCCACATTCAACCTTCGTCAAATTAGCCTGGCATTTTAAACCAAATTTCAAATAGCCGTTGGAGTTTTTGGGAAAAAGAAAAAGAGCCGTTGGAACCTAAACCTATATAAAGAAACTCATATCTATCACCCCAATTGCACCAAACTCTTTCCTCTCTTCAGTTCTAATTTTGAAAACCAAAAACATGGATATTGCTTTTGCCGAAGAAGAAGATTGTGTTATTTATAGAGCGTCGGTTGTGGTAACTGCTCATGATCGTGTTCACAAGCTCCACAAACGGGATCAAGAGCAGCTTATGGAACCGTATTTTAATGGTATTTGAGGCGTTAGATGGTAATCGAATTCGAAGATCATCCAATGACATTAAGATGAGAAAGAATGCGGTAGACAAGGAGATTGACAAACTTGAAGATGAAGAACGATTTGTTAGGGACGCTTTTTCTTGGTGGACGTATGAAAAACGAGTAAGTATCTTTATAACTCCGACTCATATTAACATAAGTTAGTACTAACTTTTTACTCATTCGTAATTTCAGAGAAATCTTGCTGATCGTTGGTATATGGACCTCTACGGGAAACGATTTGAACATGAGGTATGTTACATGATCAAGAGGGACAATTTCTGTGGTGTTTGGACGTTATGATCTTTTTTAATACTTTTATGGTCAATTAGGAGTATGGATTTAGGTGCTTTTGACGAAATTGTAAGGTTAAGGTCGTTTGAACTTTATGTAATGGATGTAATCGGAGGATTATTAATATAAAAACTTTGCGAGTATAAAAAAACGGAAGCGTATTTTGTTAAACAAACTACCGATTAAAATATTCGGTTATCTTATGTGTCAACTTTCTTTCCGATTATGGTGTTATTTGGTTCCAGGAAACATAAGTTCTTTCACACAGAATAATCGGATATTAACAAAAACTAAACCTACCGATTCATTTTATTCGGAAGTCAAGGTGAAAATTTACCCTCCGATTATGGTGTTGTTTGGTTCTAGAAACCATAGTTGCTTTTTTGGTAGAATAATCGGAAATTAACAAAACTTAAAACTACCAATTAACAATATTCGGTAGTCAAGGTGCACAATTACCTTCCGATTATGGTGTTGTTTGGTTCCAGAAAACAAAGTTTTTTTACATTGAATAGTCGGAAGGAACATAACAAATAAACCTACCGATTATTATTATTCTAAAGTGAAGGTGCATAATTTCCTTCCGATTGTGGTGTTGTTTGGATACAGAAGACAAGTTTTCTTTACACATGATAATCGGAAGGCAAAGTATATTAGCAATCTTCCGATTCTGACAAAATATTTTGCAAAATCCCCAGAATCGGTAGGTTAATAACGTATAATTTTACCGATTCTGACTAAAAAATGCAACATCCCCACAATCGGTAAGTTCATATATAAACTTATCTTCCAATTGTGTTCCAAAATTCAACACTTTCATGTCTCTTCATGTGATTCTCTTGCGAGTCATCGTTAAATGCATAAACATAGAAACATAACCATTCATAATCCATAAACATAACGTAACAACTAATAATCCGACACAAACTTTTAAAAAGACATAATCCAACATAAACAAAGTTATCCATAAAGTTAACGAAAAACATCGAGAGTTTACAACATCGAAAGTTTACTTGTTCCTTTTTGCTTGGATTTTGCGATCTTTACCACCTCTACGACTTGGACCAACATTATCATTGGTTTCATCAACTTGAGTGCTCGATGACGCCCGAGTTCTTTTGGTCCCCTTCTTTGTAGGTTTCTTGCCTTTTTCCACAAACTGAGATGCATAATCTTCATTGTCAACGTTATCAATCAAATCTTGGTGATTTTTTATCTTCTCAAGTGGCACAGGCTCTCCGGCTTTTATGCAATCAGTGCACCATTTGGACAAATGCTTGAACCTGCTCATCTGTTTTAAATCATAGCATACCATCAAACGGTTATTACTCTATTTTGACCTATAATATTAAACTAAATTAACAAAACAATACGTACCAATCTACCAAAACCCGCAGGTTTCTCTTTGAGGATACTCTTGTACAAAGCTGGCTTTGGTTTAAGATCACGGATTACACGAATATGAGAAACATTGCAGTACCAATCCATATAGTTGGGAGCATTTTCAAAACCTTGGTTGGCTGCCCTTCCTTGGTTGATCAAGTAATGCGCCCTTCTATCCCAATGGAATTTACAGGATGGTGTACCCTTGTAAACCACCGTGATAGAATCTTTATCGACTCAGCTTCTCCAGGATCCAAAGTGAAATTGCCATGGATTTTCTCCTTCGGTATACATTGTACAAAACCATGTTGTCGCATCACCATTGAAGCATTATACATCACATATCCTGTGGGGTGCCACAATGGTCCAAAATAAAGGGCCAAATCGGACCGTCTCGCGATATGTCCATCAGCTCGGTCTTCCTTGTATGGATCAAAGCATACATCTTGGGCTTTCAACGAGTCCAAAATCTCCCTCAAACGAATCAGCTGCTGCTCCTTCGTCCTAGAATGGTTGTCATCGAAGACGTACTTTGTTCTTCTAGGGTCACCTTTCGCCCACGCCGGGTTTTCAATGGCCAATCCCAAGATAGGGAAGTGGTCGTAGATCCATGTCTATATTGTCATTTTTGCAAGTATTAGGAAATTGATTCTTCAATGGTAGAAAAATAAAAAAATAACCAAGTATGTAGAGTTAATAAACAATACCTGTAGTAGACTCACGTTCCTGGCCACTTGGCTAATTCCAAGCCTCGACGCCTTTCTCAACTCTTCTATCAACCACGCATGGCATGCCGTGCCCAATGAGTACTCTTGCACTTTATCGAGAGGATCCAGAAGTTGTAAAAGGTTGGCGTCGACCCGATTGCCACTGGCATTGGGGAAAATGACACATCCCAATACACATAGGAGATATGAGGTGGCCGCGTGGTTGACTTTCTCATAAGTTAAAGTTCATTTCTCTTCTTTTTCCTTGGTGCCCTTGAACGTATCCATCAGAGTACCCATGTTAAACTGTCTAGTTCTATACTTCATGCATCTGTTGAACTCGAGTTGTTGATGTTTCTTCATCCCAACCCAAACACTTCTTAGTCGGATCATAAAGTTTCTTCCATTCCAACCGCTTAGTGAACTCAGCCTAACACCCTTGCCATGGACAGGGGAGTTTAAGAATCTGCACAACATCATCTGGGGTTATCGTCATCTCCCCAAACGACATATGGAAGGTGTCGGTCTCAGGATAAAGTCTCTCCACAAACGCCGATATAGCCACCCGGTCATGTTCCAACATTGAGTTCTCCGCAGCATCAGACAACTCTGAATTTGCAATAATGGTCTTGAACCTTTCACATTCATCCTTCAAAGGCCAATCTAGTATTTTTGTTGGTGCGACGGTCGCTTTGAGTAAACGAACCGCATCGGAATGATACTATTAAACACATGACAAGTTAAAAAATAAAATTAGAATAACCTAAAACTATAACCCTTAAAAGTATTACGAAGAAAAACATAATAGGTTAATAAAATGGTTACGATCATTACCTCAGTTTCATATATTTCTCTGGCCAGGGATTCTTTGTATCCAAATAAAAATTCTCCTCCATCCTCCGGCAGCCCAAGGATTACACCTTTTGGAATATTCTTCACCTTCAGTTCATCTGGGACAAGGTGTTTCGCTTTCTTTCGAGGAGGATTTTTCTTTTCGGCTTCTCATTCTTCTTGAGCACCACTAGGTTTTCCTACTTCTTCGGGTGCTTCTAGTTCAATTTCTGGTTGTGATGGTGGAGCACTTGGTTGAACACCTTCTTGAATTGGTTGTGATTGAGAGGCACTTAGTTGAACACCTTCTTGGATTGGTCGTGATTGAGAGGCACTTGGTTGAACACCTTCTTGAACCGGTTCTGATTGAGGGGCACTAGGTTGAACAGCTTCTTGGCTTGCTTGTTGAGTTCCATCTTGAGCACTTGAAGCGGCTTTAGAAGTCCTAGCTCTCCTTGCACTAGCTGTCAGGTTCTGACGCCTATCCTTCCTTGCACTAGCTGAGACAATTGCATCTTCGATTTTTTTACCTCGCCTATCCCTAAACAACAAAAGAAAGTACAACAGGTTATTAAACTATATAATCGGAAGTTAATGTAAAACCAACGCTCCCGAATATACATATTCGGTTGGTTGAGTAAACCAAATGCCTCCGATTACACTCAATCTTAAATATCAGTTCACTTAAAGCTACCGAATACGTATAATCGGAAACAAAATAAAAATTTTGGTGTTCGAATGTGTTTATCTACACACAATAATCGGAAGCTTAATTTCAACATAACCCTCCGAATACCAATAATCGAAAGTCATAAAAAGTCCACCCTTCCGAATGCATCACAATCGAAAGCCTCACAAACTGTCTACCGAATATGCATCACTTTGTGTCCAGAAATTACTCAAGTGGTTCAGCCTAAACAATCAGAAGAAAATTACAAAAGATATCACACGATTATTGCGTCTCTAATACTTGTTCTTCCCTAGTATATTCAGAAGGCAAAAACACAATTAACTTTCGATTATGATCGATTTAGGCCTCGTAATGAAAACGTTCTATAATCGGTAGGCAACCTAAATATTTACCACCCGAATATGACAAATGTTCTCGTGAAATGAAGAATTCGGCCACAATCGGAAGTTTAAAACAATACCTAACCTACCGAATCTGGGTAATAACCGAAAACCCTAAAAAAAAACATGGATTCGTCGAATTGAAGCAATACAAACCAAATTAATGGTAGAATCTTACCTAATCGGCGCCATTTCAAGTTGCCTGAGAGTTTGACTATCAGTATCGCCTACATTAGGGACTTCATCTTCTTCATGTTCTTCGGGTTCGTGAGTTAAAACCTCTTTATTACAGGCATGCAATCCAATATTTGGATCCTCACCGCGCACTACGTTTTTGGTTCGAGCTTTCTTACGTTCCTTTTCTTTCATCTTTATAGAGAATAATCGACGATGATCGATGTATAGTGAGGAGAGGGGGAGAGTTTTCCTCTCTGCAATCGGAAGGAAAGAGGAGAAGATGAGTTGAAGTTGAAGTTGAAAAGAAAATGAAATGAAATGAAATGAATTTAGGTCGACTTTGGTTTTATCTGTCAAACGATTATTAATCGGTAGGTAATACCACCTCATTAGCTACCGATTGTTGAGTAGCCAAAAATCGGTAGAGGGGGTTACTTATAACCTACCGATTATTGGAAGCCCCAAATTGAACCTTTGCAAAATTCCATAGTTTCGAAGGTACAGAGCCGACCATAACCATTTGGTTCGTCTTTTGGATGTAGCCATAATCGGAAGATAAATAGATTACCCAACCTCCCGATTATAGGTTGCCCCAAATTGAGTTTTTTCTATAATCCTTCATTGCAGGAAATTTGAAATCTACCATAATTGGTAGGAATTGTTACTTTTAGCATCCCGATTATGGGAAGCCCTAAATCGTTAGCTTAGACATTTTTTTATTCGTCCGATTATATAGGAGCCCCAAATTTCACCATTGCAAAATTCAAAAGATTTCTTATTTCTATACTTTAAAATCGGTAGTCTCGTGAGGTTGTTTTTCTTCTGGAATTGTTATAGAAGCCGAGATGCTGTCGGGCACAAAATCGATATTAATCGGACCCATAATATCGTTACTAAACTTCGATTTCTTTATAATAATCGGGCACAAAATAGCTTCCGATTATGTAAGGGCATTAACGCATTCTCCGCGTTTTTTGGACATCCCTTAACGGTGTATATGGATTGGGAATAAAAAAGTCGCCCCTAATTCTTTTGGGGTCACCCCTAAAAATGCCAGGCTAATAAAGACCTAAATATCCCATTTATTTTGTCTGTCTTCTTGTTCTCGTCTCTTCTTCACTTTCCTTCACTGTCGAATTGTTTTGCTTCATCTTCTACTAAAATTAAATTTTAACAACTTAACTAAAGAGATTGTAACAACTTTTTAATTTTAATAATACAGTATTAGGGTTTTTAGATAATAAAACCATCATTGACCGTCTCTTCTGGGAGCAACTGGGTTTTTAGCTAAATGTTTCATATTGAGATCCATCTGAATGCATCATTTTTTTAATTTTCATGCAGATCGAGGATCGAGCCGCGGAGCTAAAGGTGCGTTAGCCATGTCTCTAATTACTGCTGCATAATTTTTTATTCGGATGGATCTATTTTTGCACGCTTTAGCCATGTCTCTAATTACTGCTGCACATGTATCCATCCCC
Source organism: Papaver armeniacum (assembly GCA_023531295.1). Taxonomy (NCBI): domain Eukaryota; kingdom Viridiplantae; phylum Streptophyta; class Magnoliopsida; order Ranunculales; family Papaveraceae; genus Papaver; species Papaver armeniacum. The sequence goes on along the minus strand of JAJJWW010007766.1, from coordinate 163,234 downwards.
CAAATATTATATACGAAGGTAAACTTCGATTCCTGAAATGAATTTGTAATTAGGACGAGACCCTCTAGAATTTTTTTATTTTTTATTTTTTATTTTTTTTGTTACGGATCCATCCGAAACTCCTAGGTGGGCTCCCCCGGATGGAGCTCCGAGTCTCGAAAAAACAGCAGAATTTTTGCACAACATACCTCCGAGTCTCGGAAAAACACTGAGTTGAGTAAGAAGTAATCCACGTGTAACCTAGGTGGGCTCAAGTTTTCATTGTGCTAAAAATGAAATCAAAGATCCAAAGTTGGGGTGCGCTGGGCCGATATGGACCGGTTTTCACCTCATCCACATCCAATCCAATTCACTACGGATTTCAAATTTGGCATCCGCATCCAATCCAACGGATTTGCATCCAGTGGATGTACGGATAGACGGATTGGATGCGGATAATCCAACAGGTTTGTTTTATAATTAAAAATTTATATTAGAGAAATAAAGTCGACAAGCTTATGGATGGTTTTAGAAATAAGACTACATTATTTAAGGGCCTAAAATCGGATTTGAGTATAATGTTGTGAAGTTACTCAAAATTTGAAGAGTGAGAGCAACCCGAACCCTTTGAAATAAGATGTTTTTGGTGTACTTGGGATCAAGTATGTCCACTTATACAATATTGGTTTTGTATCTTATAAGCTCGTCAAAGTATGGCATGAAAGGAATAACTAATTTGGAAGAAAAAAAACAAAAATATGCTAACTTCATATTTGTACCTTAGAAGTTTAATAAAAAATGAACGGGTATGGATGTTCAACGGATTCTCAAGGTTGCATTCGGGCCCAATCCATAATGCGTTGGAATTCAAAAACTCCATCCGCATCAAACCCATTTGTGAACGGTCCGGGCATCCACCCGTAAAAATAAGGGTAGTCCTGGCTAAATCCGCGGATGTCGGGCCGAATGCTCACCCATAATCCAAAGTATCAAACATGAAGATAAATTCGAAGCTCATTTATTGCGAATTTTCATTGAACGATTTTGGAGCCTGACTAGTTTGGGATCTGAGTGAATTATTTGGGGTCTATCCCTACGTGACTAGTTAAGATATTTTGAAGTAAAATCAAAAACCCCTTAGCCAACTATTTCTTTAATGGCTAATTTACTCCTGATTAATGGGTATTTTCTATAACCAGAATTGGTCGATGTGGGTATGAACACCGACCGATTTCGGTTAGATGTTCTTATACCATATAACATATACAGGGTAAACTGGTTGAAAAGGTCACGGACATCGACCGATTATCATAGGAATTGGTAAATATGGACATGAACGTCGACTGATTATGGTTAAACACAGTAACTCAAGATTGTTTGTGATTTTTAATCTTGAATGGATAAACCAAACCACAAATATAATTAAGAGTAACGAGTTGCAATCGACGATGTTTACTTTGATTTATTTTTTTCTAAAAATGGATGATGAAGTTTCCTTTAGATCGATCGATGTTGTTAGAATCGATTGATGAATTTGAGTTTTAATATTAATTTGTGCGGGAAATGATTTGAATAAGTTTTTGTTAAAACTTTTATCTAGTTTAATTAGACACTCCTTATCCCTTTCTCTAGGATGAGTGAGGAAATTGATAGGCCCCAAATAATTCAGCTAGGCCCCAAACTAACCAGGTTTTGGAGGGGACCGTGATTTTAATTTTAGTAGGACATCTAGAAGTAAATTGAAACACCTTTACTCAAATATTTATCTTAATGGAAAAATTACCCGATCTAATTGAATTAGTGTAATAATTAGTTGAATCATTAAATTAAGTTGATAAATAATAAGTGTAAGATTAGATCAATCGTCAGTTGTTTTTTTTTTTAAAATTAAATTATTGAGAGAGAGACGAAGAAGAAAAAGGATAAGAGTTCTGGAAAAGCCTTTTTTTTTTTTTTTTGTTGAATCTAAATCTTCAAACTACTCGGGCATACTTCAAATTTAGTTTTTTGTTGCTTGAATAGACCAAAATATCCTGAAAATGAGAAATTTTATAGCCTGATTTGGGCTAAGTCAAACACTTTCGGCTACAAGATCTGAGGAACAGGTAGCCGAACTTATCTGCAAATGTAGTTCGACTAATTTTCTGAAGGCACATGTATCCGAACTTGGTTTTAATAGAATTTTTGTATTGTTCGCCTATCAGATTTCCAGGACATGCAGCCGAACCTTTATTATGGGAATAGAGAGTAATGTTCGATTTAGTCGAGTCCACCATTTTTGTAGACGAACTTTCAGTTTAAAGTAAGCGGAAAACATGAATTTAGTTAGGCGAAAGAATTTCGTCGTAACCGTACAATATATAGGTTTTCGAAAAGTTCGGTTGGGAGAAAAAGTTGCGACTTAACCGGAATCAACATATAGCTTTTTCCAGATAAAAGTTCGATTAGGAAAAAGAAAATCGACTTGACCGAACTTAACATTTTGTTCTTACAGACTAAAGTTCGGTTAAGGGAAAAAAAACGACTTAACCGAACACAATTTCCTTGATTAAAATTTCAAACTTAACTTTTCATTTTTTACTTTCTTATACAATGAAAAAAGTCAAAAAACAAATTAAAATTAAAAAGATTGAGAAGATTGAGAAGATTTAAAATTTAAAACTAAAATTGAAAAATTAAAATTAAAGATCTCTCCAATGTTTTAAAAATTAAATATTAAAAATTACAACCACTAGACCATCAGTTTTTAACTAAGAGCGCTGGGCAGTGGTTGAGACTTGAGAGGCTCCTCCTTTTTCCACAGAGCTCATCGTACCTTTTTTTTTTAATATGAAATGAAATGTATTGATTAGAAAAAATTACACATAATTATTTCTATGGGTTATCCAAGCAGGGATATTTCTGACCATTCTTCGGCTGAAACATGAATGGTCAAGTTTCTATTGTGCCAAAAATGGTCAAGTTTCTATTGTGCTAAAAATGAGATTAAACATGAAGATTATTGGGAATTTTGATAAACTGCCCCACTTCCAATTACCGGTTTAATAAATTGCCCCCGTTTTTTTCAACTTTTCAAAAGTGCCCTTTGTTTCTTTTTCCGTCCAAAGTCAAATTTTTTGGTCAAACAGGTCAACACGTGGTCAAAATAACAAGAAAAATTACTTGTTTATCCCTTGGTCTTTATGACCTGTCGATCGAGAGAGAGAAACTCATTTCTCATTTCTCTTAGGGTTTCAGTTTAGGTTAGCAGTTGCGATTCCAGATCGATATTGTTATGTAATCTAGAGTGATTGAGAGATTTAACTTCGTGTTATGCTTGATTTGACGATAAACGAAAACGAGAAGATGAAGGAAAATGAGAAGATGAAGAAGGTTGTAGACAGGTGAGATTTATCAAACCCTAGTTTATTTTGATGATGCTTTCTTAGTTGTGTAATTTGGGAATAAATGTAGAGAGGATTCAAGCTTATGAAGAACCAGGAGAGATGGGTTATGGATGAATTGAAGATTTGGCTTAAGAAATTGAAGTTAGGTCATGAAATTAGTTTGCAGTGGATGTGTAATCGATGGAGAAGATTATCTGAAGTTTTGAGATGAAAGACTGGGTTTGTGAATTGTTTTGTTGAATTCAGTGGTGGATTTCAGAAAATAAAGAGAAAAATTAGAAGATGTTGGTCGTCTGACTCTTGGAATTGAGAAGAATATGATTATAGCCAGGGTTAGTTGTCACCAAGGATGGCTTCAGTGAAGAAAGAGCAAGGAATAGATGGTGGTATTTGAGATTTCACCAGACCTCGAATCAAACATCAACTTATGGTTGGAGTTGGATTGTGATGAAAACATGGAAGAAATTATGGGCTTAGTGATGTTGATTGAATGGTGAAATTGCAAGAATGAATGTGCTTGAAGGGTTTAGAAGAGATTGATTGCAGGTTGTGATGATTGTTTCAAGTTTGGTATTCGAATTAGATGTGGATTTCATATGTTACTGAAATGAAGTAGATGTATGAATGACTTGGTGCTGGTAATTCTGCAATACAAGGAGGAAGGACAATCTACTGTCGCACTGTCTGAAATGGTGTTCAATGAGTATCCTAGATGTATGTTAGAACATGGCTGAACTGACAAGAGCAGCTGCAGTTAGAGCATGTTGTTGCAGCTAGTTAGTGTTGCACCTGAGTTGAAGCTACAGCTGTAATAAGGTGGAAGGGTTGTGTGTGTTGAATGTTTAAAGCAGTAGTGATCTGGTGCACTGGAATTGAGTATGGATGGTGATGCTTGAAGTGGTTTTACATAGTAGAAGTTGCAGCTGAACTGCGGTGGGTTGCTAGTGAGAAATGTCCTGAGGAAATGGTGGATGTTGTAGCTGGAGTTGTGTTATTTCTGCTTGAGTCAAGGTTGCAAATTGATGTTGCAGGCAGTGTTGTTGAGGGTTATGGCAGAACTGAGGAGTGTTATGAGTTGTTGATTGTGATGCAGCTGAATTTCTAGTGGTCTAGATAATAGCTGGGATGTCTTGCGGTTGTGTTATGTAGTCAGTTGTGTTTGGAGTTGAGACGAAAAGAGGGTTACAAAAGAGTGCTAGCATGGTTGAAGTTTTGGTTGTGTAGCGCCATCATGGTGCAGTATTGATTTGGCCTTGGCAACTGTTCTGGCCTAAATCACTCAGCCGAGTAAGAATTTCCAGCCCCTGTTACTGCTATGTGTGTGAGATGCACGAGCGAGGGGTGTATATGTTATTTGTAGGGTGCCAGCTGGGACTTAACCCCCCTAACCAGCCGTTACCCGTTTTTTGAAAAAAAACGAGGCATTTTTGAAAAGTTCTAAAAAACGCGGGCACTTTATTTTGCTATATTCAAAACAGGGGCATTTGTTTGAACCATAACTTTGGGCCAGTTGTGAGAGCTCCAGATCACACAAATTGAATTGATTTCCCCCAACCATAATGGTGGGATATGGGGTCTCCTCCTCGGTGCGTTGTGTATAATCTTCGGGAGGATCCTCTTCTGTGAGGCTCTCAAGGAAGAAGTGTGATATAATTATAAAATTAACTTTAAGGAGCATTTTGCAGAAACACAGACCAGAAACTGTATTTGATAATATATACATGGATGTTTACAAGGCTCCACTTTCATTGTATTAGCACTTTTCATTAGGCTGCTTAAAAGAATCCAACAAATGCGACTTCATCGTTGTCGATTAAAAACACCATCCATCTGTTTGCGGTCTTGCTAACTGTATACATACTGATAGAGCGCTGAATCTGACAAAAAATATCTAGACTATAATGACCAATGTCCTATCCTTGAATCTTACCCAAAAAAAATATCTAGGACTATAATGACCAATGTACTATTCTTGACTTACTGGTTTCATCAAGATTTCTGTTATTTTAATTTAGAAGAAGAATGATGATTTTGATGAACTTTTTTAAAAACTTTGAAAAAAAATTGATGAAACTTATCTTGAAACTAGTCTTGAAAACCTTATAATCAACCCCATTAGAAATTTTGATTGATTCAAATCTGTTAGAAATTGGAAAAAAAATTGAGTTTTTTTATAGGTTACGGCTGGGTAAATGTTGTCGTACCAACCGTAATACGAAATAGCAGCCCAAAAAAAGATCTCTTCCAAGCCGTTAATAAGATATACAGTTTGACATTTAAGAACTCCTCGTCGTAATCAAGTTTTACGGCTGGGTGAAGATGAACTCCTGACCGAATACTTATCCACAGTCACTTGTGTCTCAATCACGGCTGCAAACCCAACCGTAAAGGAAATACACTACTGGGATACCCAACCGTTTTTGGGCCTGAACACTTTCGGCCAATGCATTTATTGCATTTTTTTCTTTGACAAATATGGTTGATGACCTAAAAGGCTAGTTTTCAAACAAAAAAAAAATAGTTGTTTGATCATTAAACCCTATAAAAGAGACCATTCCTCACCCATATTCTATTTATAAGCTCTCATATTCATTCTCATCTATTTCCATTCAAAAAAAAAAAGAAAAAAACGCTATGGTGACTCCCACCCCTTATTTTTAAAGATTCTACGATTGTTAGAGCATGGGCGACAGTCAGACAACATGATGACGATCTAGACATTGACGTAGATCAAACATCTCTTTCTTTTTGGAACCGTTTTTTCATAATTTTTGTGGCACTAAACGGAAATCGTAATGGAAGAACTTTGTTAATCGTTAAGGGAAGATTCGAGAAAGTCCTTGAAGAATGTGAAGCTTTCAAAAAGGAAATGAAAGACATGAAGCCAATCCCACTATGCTGGGTGTTATAAGAGTAAGTTTTTTATAAGTTGTTTCATTAGAAATCGTTGTGAATAACACTATCTAACATAACGGATTTGTTTATACAGTGGACGAGGGCTCACTGCCAATATGAGGCAGTTCATGGGAAAGAGTTTGACATAAATGATAGCTATCGCATCTTGGAAAATACTACCTATGATTATAACCTATACGAATAAGTGTTTATGACAAATGTTATGATCTATCCTATCAATGTAATGAAATATGTATGCTTTTCCGATTCAATTAATTAATGAAAAGACATTTTGGTCTATCGAGTTTTATGTTTGTTCAATTTCTTAAAAGAAAATACGAATAATTTAAAAAAAAAAATTATCTATTATCTGCTAGGTTATAAGCACAAATGACCTAGCCGTTTTGACCAGAAAAACTCAAAATTCAGATTTACGGTATGGATAACGGACCATTACCAAACCGTAACCCTAATATCGGCCGGGTGCTGAGAGTTTACAGGTTGTAACAAGTCTTCCAGAAGCATATATGGTTTGGAAATTTCCTTTCTCAGGTGTGATTTAACAGGTAAAGAAGGATATTTTGTCGGTTGGTTCTGATTCCACGGATGGTTTACCTAGCCTTAATTGTGATTGGTTTTGTAAATTTTGTTGCCGTATTCCATCAAATTTCTCACTTTCATTCATCAATGCATAATGTTAACATCACATAATTAGACGCATTACATTCACTTGTTATACCCAAATATGGAAACAATAAAACATAGAGTATTACACCTAAATAGTCAAGCTTGGTTGAAAATATCAATAAACTCTTTCATGATCCAATAGAATTTTTCATGCTCAAATTCTTTGCGACAAATAGTTTTGTATCGGGAAAGATCCAAGGCATCCTAAGAAAACAAATCAAGATTATGTTCGTATATTATTTAAAACTTACTTGATGAAAAACTTTTGCACATACTCACTCTTTCGAAAGAATGAATTTTTGGGACACTTCGCCTTCATCTGTGCCATTTGTCCCCTTAAAACTTCCATTTCTAGGTAGATTTCCTCGAACCTTTCCTTTATTTGGTTCATTGATCTTACAATTTCATTACCATCTATAGCAACAAAGACCATAAATACACGGTTCCACTGAGAATCAACACTTTCGCCCGCGTTAATGCCTTGATCTTTATCATGCTTTCTCACCGTGAGTGACGCTCTTATGTTTGCAATATCTTCTTTGGTAGTGTATCGGGCAACTATTTATCTGCTTTTTGTTACAACAATTTGGGAGTTTGAGAGTTTTTGCAAAAATTCTTTGTTGGAGAAGGGTGTTTTTATAGCAAAGAATGACTCAACGGCTAGTTTTTTCAAAACTAGCCGTTGATCAAAAAAATCCATGCAGTAACTCAAGGAAGTTAACTATTTACGGTCAGGAAGGTTGGAAAAACCAAGCTGTAAATCTGAACTTTCCAGGTCAAGCATATGAAATCTCAGATTTACGGCCAGAATCCATGGAACGACCATGCCATATTTCACTTTCGGTTGGGTTTCAATCCTTACCAAGCCGTGATTCTGAACATTCCTAGTCGATTTAAATACTTCTCAGCTGCAAGTTTATCTGCGATATCTCTGTTCAAATTTACGTGTTCGTCAGGGTTAAAACCCAGCCGGTAAAATCAATACGACTTGGTCTTTCCATGCTTTTTGTCCATAAATCTGGGACTGCATTGAGTTATTGCATTGAGTTTTTTGAGGAACGGCTTGTTTTCAAAAAAATATCCATTGGGTCATTCTTTGCTATGAAAAGACCCTTCTCCAACAAAGAATTTGTGCAAAAACTCTCTCTCTCACAAACTTTCAACCTCTAATTGTTCTAATAAAAAAGAAAAACATGGTTACTCGCTACGCCACCGAAGAAGATGTTGCAATAGTCAAAGCGTGGCTGACGGTTCAAAGCATTTCGAAGATGCACTCATTTTCATAGATGAAACCTCAAATTATTTTTTGAACCGTGTGCGTATTGTTTTTGTGGCGTTAGACGGAAATAGTAATGGAACATCAATAAACTCATCAAGAAAAGATTCGAGAAGCTCTTTCCATAATTGGAATCTTGCAAATAGGAAATGAAAGCTGTAATGGAAAACAATCTCAATATGCCACGTGTTCGAAGAGTAAGTTTGTCAATAATTCGTCCACCAAGTATTGTTTTTCGTAGCATAAAAGTTTAATTGATTTGTTTTTCAGCAGGAGATGGTCGAAGCCGATTATGAGGATGTCCATGGAAAGAAGTTTGACCTTCATGGTTGCTATAGTGTCTTGGAAGAAAGTACTTAAGCTGATTTCGAACACTATTATTAAGATCCATAATGTAAAGATCTTTTCTTTAAAGTTTATGCTATAGATATGTATTTCCTTCCAGTTTCAGTGAAATGATATGCCTTTTCCCTTTCCTTGGTTCCTAAAGTTGCACAATTATATAAGAATAGAGAAACAATTTACTTCAATTCAGACACTCACGGCTAGGAAATAATAAAAAAAACCATCCATCGTTGAAGTTAATGGCTAGGAAGTGCTTTCCAGCCCAACCAAAATAACATTAAATGGCTAAAAGAACTGCAAGACCAAGCCGTGAATGTGAATTACGTCTCAGAAACTGTTGTCACGTCTGGGAGCTTGAATTTACGGCGAGGAATTCCTAACTAGGAAAGTCCCAACCGTTTAAGGTACTTCACGGCTGGGAGTTCTTTGAGTCCCAACCGTAGCCATCCATTTTCGGCTTGGTCGACTAGAAATCCTAGCCGTAATCAGCTCAGAAGCAGATTTCATAAACCCTAAATTCATCAGTCTTACCTATTAAGACAATCTAATGTTAAATAAATGGTGGGTTTTTCGATTCTTAACAAATTTTGGTATTTAAACACATTCATTTGGACAGATTCATTCACTAAATTTTAAATTTGTGGTTCAACACCTTTATAAACATTAGAATTTGTGCAAGTCGATGATGGATTCAATCATAATCGTCCTAATCTTGTCATATTAAGAATCAACCTTAATAAAAAAAAAAATTGAAAATCGATAAACAATTGATCAAAAAAAAATTGAATTTTTTTTTATCATAGGTTTTGTTGTGTGATTTTGAGAAGAAGAATAGGAAAATGGGTTGGTGAATTAATTTTTGTTTTGAAATTTGATTTAATTTTGGGATATTTAACGTTTGGTACCCAGCAAATGTCCAGTACCTATCTTTGGTACCCAATATTTGAAATATTAAGGGTTGGTACGTTGACCAGCCGTTGACTTTGAAAGTCAACGTATAACCAAACTTTATTTTGTTTTAGCTAATTTGTATTAATAAATGATTGAATTTGACGATTTTACCCTTGATGGAAAATATTTCTTCTTCCTCAAACGGACCATCTATTTTCCAACCCACTTCCATAATTGAACTCTTCTAACTGTCTTTTGCTGATTCACTCTAAGAACGTGTTCTCTTTCGTATATAGTCTCACACATTTGAATGATTTTATCCACAAATAATGACTTATCTACCGATTGTGAAAATAAAGAAATTCAAAATTACATTAGATTTGAAAAATTATATTTGGGGAAACTATCACAATCTGTAGATAATGAACATCACTTATCCGCTAATTGTGAAGATAGAGAAATTCAAAATTCCATTAGTTTTGAGAAAATTAAATTTGGGGCGATTATCACAATTTGTAGATAATGAATATCACTTATCTACCAATTGTGAAAATATAGAAGATCAAAATTCCATTAGTTTTGAGAAAATTAGATTTTGGGCGATTATCATAATGAACATCACTTATCTACTAATTGTTCTTCTTTCTTGGAACATAAGAGTATAATCGGTAGATAAAGTATTATATTATCTACCGATTCTGGGACGTTAATGGTGTTGAATGCATTCAATCGTCTCTCTGATCATTATTGAACCTTGAACATGATATTCTTCATGATGTTTCACACCTTCTTCTTCATACTCATCCACTTTTTTTTTTCTTTTTTTTTTTTGCATGACATCCATTTTTGTCTTATTAGTCGCCTCTAATTCCTTTGGGGTCGCCCTAAAAATGGTTTGTTAATTTGGAATTGGTTTTGATTTTAGGAATACTAATGATCAAAGGGTAAATTTGACTGTGCTTATAAATTAGGTCCCCCATATCCAAACTTAGGATGTTAGATATCCTATAAGCCCCCAAGGGATTGAAGCCCCAACAATAGAGAATGGAGTTTTCGGTCTTATCTGATTCATTTTAAGATCCATCTTTTTTAATATATATATTTGGAGGCAGACAAAGGTACGAGTTCAGAAAATCTAATTATGAATGACAATGTTAAAGAAAAATGTGATAATGGACTTAATGACAATGTTTACCATTTTCTGTCACACGGTCGACAACGAAAAACGAAAAAACAAGGACTTGAAGAGTTACAATTTTGGTATACGAAAGTACAGTTCAACTCGTACATGTTGAAAGAGAGTGATGGACTTCTCAGTATCATCAGGTGTTTTGATACAACAAACTGTAAACTGCAACTTCAACCGTGTCGCCAAAAACCAAAAACTTCGTCCATCTGATGCTGACATCCTGCTAGCTAGATGCATACTAAAAACAGGCTCTTAACAAGAGCTCTGACGCTGCCTAGTCACTGTTGATAGAGATAAAGAGGCTCAGTTTTTCCTGTAGGCTAATACACCTTACACAAGTCGAAGCTTAAAATATACTGCTTATAAAGAACCCACCATATGACCACAGGTGACTAAATTGTAAGTAGGTTGCTGGAGTTGGCACACAAAAACTACGAACAATCACCAGTAGAATCTCCTTAACTTACAGGTCTGAAGCAGTCTATCAGTCTCCAAGTGATGCGCGGGTTCCCAGAAACTTCCATGAAGGCTTCATTGTAGTTGAAAACTCGGCCCCATGCTCTAATGCTCCTTTGAGCCATTTAACCCTGTTAACAAGTACTTCCAAATCCATAATGGAGGACTCAATCATGTCAGAGAGTGTTGAGTCACTCTCCCTTTTTTTCATCTTCTTTGAAGACCCGCAAGAATTATCCCGATCTCTCGGAGGCCGAATTTTTCTTGCTGAAACTGATTCACTCGTATCACTATGGGTACTTGAAATACAAGAGGATAAAGTGGTTTTATCTGAACCACCGTTCTTCATGTTTGTTGTGCGGCTTGTGCCAGTCTTCTGTTTCTTCAGCAAATCACCTGAAGGCTTAATCAGAATTTCCCTATCTGAAGAATCCAATGAAAACCCTGGAGGAAATGAGCTAGCTGAACCATATGAAGAAACTGAAGATGGACTAAACTTGAACGGCGAAGTCTCTCCTGTACCAATGTTGTTGTTTCGGATTATACCTATATCCAAAAATAAAAATTTAGATGCAATTAAAAGAAGAAAATTAGTATAAAATTCTGGATGAACTTTACTTTTAAGGAAAAGGAAACTTATTCAAGTACGCAGTTGAGATAAAATTTCACTGGAACTCCCCAAATAAAAGGAAGTTAATTTCAATTACTACGAAACCCAAATTTTAAGCAAGGAAAAAGGAAAATTTCAAACTCTGCACATTCCATAACCAGGAAAGAACATAATCTAAAAAGTACGCAACTACAGATAATATCAAGCAAAACCAAAACATTACCTGGATTCGTAGGGTGTATCAAGCAAACACAGGGTTCAGAAGTCTCACCTACCTACAAGCACCAAATTTAGATGATAAAGTGTTACTAGTAGATGAGGCAGCCTGGTACATGCAGTCTATGTACTGCATACATTTATCAGCCACCAATAGAATGATATAGAATTCGAAATTTGGAGTAATAATGAACTGGGGAAGAAATCACCTTGGGGATGGGCACAGTCCAACCTAGCTCTGGGGTCCAATCCAGGGATGGGCGTAATTCTTTGCCAGGGACTACATAAACTCCTCCTTCACCCACCGGAGCTCTCGGAAAATGAACCTGAAATCAAGTCCAACCAAATAAAGATAAACCAGCCAATTCCACCTTCAAGTTGGAAAAGCTTCAATTCTGAATGAACTCTATTACAAGTTGTCAATAAGGAAACATAAAGCATGAACATAACCCACTTGGGATTGACAACAATTTTATTTATATATATGTCACGAGTCTGTCGGTCCCCAGCATACAAAATATAGATTTTCTGAATAATCATGCGAATAACTTAAAGATTTTCGTTAATCATGTGAATAGATATGTGGACAGAGCAGATTGAAAGGCAATGCCATGTTTGACAGCACTTAGTTACGGTATATCAATTGCGTTAGTCAACATTAATGACACCCTAGAAGGCTAGAACTCTAGCTAAAGCATGGTGCACTATAAAGCACCCAACCCTTGATGCTCTAAAACATATATCTGTGGTGTTTCCACACCCTAGATGCACGGGTGAGCAGACGGATTTGAGATTATTGGGAGAAAAAAAAAAGGTCATCAGAACAGACACAATAAGGAAATGGTGAGAGTTTACTTGACAAAGAAATCTGACAAAGATCTAAGAGAAGTTATGAAGTCAATATTAGTGTAAAATATTGACATCAATCCAGCCTAAGAATAACGTAGGCAGTTTCCTATGATATAAAATATAGATATCAGTAGATTGCTAGAACTCGTACATCCCTCTCTATTCTATAAGAATTTTTCTTTTATTTCGTTTCTTCCTTGTTACATCTAAGGCTCGGCTACGTAGAGGGAAAATAATGAATAAACTTATGTTTACAAGTTCCAAAAGAGCAACATCCTGACATTTCTACGAGACAGGTAAACAGCTAAGTGTACATTCCAATAGAAGCTTTAGATCACAAGACATGCAAAAATAATATAAATAAATAAATAAGCTTCTTTATAATTCCATGTGTTGAAATTTGACAACCAAAAACGAACAGCGAAGGAACCACTATATGACATAAACTATTGCAAATTCAATATATTCCCTTCTAAAATTAAGGAAACACAATGGTCACTAGGGACCAGATCACAAACATGTGCTACCGCCTACCGTCGCAGCACAGGAATGCCTAGTACAGAATATTCGAGAGCAGCAAGCGAAAACAAGATAAACAGTTGTAATGTCCAGGATGTGTTAACACATATAAACAGTTCTTAGGTTTTCCCCCATCCTAAGAACCTCAAACTTTCAGTTTCTACTAATTCAGTACATTTAAACCAGAAGAATCGGAGGAATGGACTAGTACACACTAACAATTATATCATCTGATTCTGAACTACCTGAACCTGACTCCATATTTAATCTTTTATCCTGTCACAACCCTAGCTTAGCCTTTCTCAATCTTGACTAACCCTAACTCTCTCAATCATGGATCGAAGAGCTGTAGGACACAAGCATTGATAAACATGTAGGCCAACTGAGGGGGAAAAACAAACAAACAATGGGCATGCTGGTGGTAATGCCAGAATGAACCTTCTCTTGAACGAAGAGATATATAAAAGTCAACGAATTCACAGGGTAGAAAAAAGGGGTCATCCCTAGATGAATGCTGAATGAACTTTAAGGGTATATAAATATTTGTACCTCTACAAGTTCATCATCTTGTATGTTAGTGATACTAGCTGACCAGTAGCAACCATCTTTGAACCAATCAACCATATCCCCAACTTTCCAAGGACGGTCGACTACTCCGACAACTTCTGATATGTCAGATATATCAGGCATTTGACTTCGAAGATAGATCTGTGGATACCCTGGGCGCAGCATCAAATGTTTCTTCTTTACCCCAGTATGTTTTTCAGCCGGATTCAGACGATACAAGTTCATCCGCGTTATTTCTGCAAAATATCGAGATTTTCAAAATCCAAATACAAAAGTAACTGTAAACACTGAAGCTAGAGTTCTACATAATGAAGAGTACTGAACTCAAACTAATTCAATTCAAAATGTGATAAGACTGCAGACACAACACAAACTATGTTTTCGTTTTCAATATTTCCAGAAACGATTACTCGAGTCTCAACACATTGAAGTCTTTTGTACTATAGACTAGTTCGTATATTGTCATAGTCTTTTGTACTATAGATACCAAAGGTTGGAAAAATCAATAACAGTCTGCAGCTTATTTAAAACAAAATTATATAAGCTCCGAGTTAGCAATCCACAAAATCACTTCAGTTCAGCAAATCTGAGACCTTATTGAGCATAAACCGGTAAAGAAAACCAAGCAATCTTAAAAAAACTCAACCAATATTTTTTCAGCAAATGCTGTCACAGATTGAATTGACAACCAGGTTCTAGTGTTGTTTTAATCAGCTACAACTATACGAATGCCAACTAAACTTCAAGTCTTAGATATCCATCGCCATATACTGTGATTCATAAGTTTACTAATCAACCCATACAAACTATTAGAAGATAAACTGGTGACACGTTCAACATAGAACTCAAATCTAAGGTAAATGAAAAAAAGAAGAAGTAAACCACACTTACTTTCGTCTGGAAAATCATAATACTCTAACGCAACAGTAGGTTCCGCACCTCTCATCCTGTAATCTTTAATCTACACAAAAATAAACGAAATGATATGTATGAAGCAAGTCATTCTAAATAACACAGATGTGCATGCAACTGCACCAAGAGCATACCATTTCGGCGGAAATATAACCAAGTTAGCAAATCATAAACAATTCCTAAAACTTTAAAACTCAAAATGTAATGCTGCAACCACACTACCTTGCATCGAAACCATGCTCCGCGAAAACCATCTTTAAAAGATTTTGATTCACCCAACTGACCAACTTCAAACGGAAGATTCTGTTCTGCTTCCATTTTCAACAGATTGCATAACTGCAAAACAACAAATTCAGATTTCAGACATTCATAAAACCAATCCAGACAAAGAAATTCCATAACAAAAAATGACCATTTGAGATTAGACTCTCCCTATAACCTAAAGATTGAAAATTTCTATGATAATCAATCATATTCTAACAAAAGGGGGGGAAGAAATGAATCCCTAACATTTGAGCAGAGACCAAATGAATAAAAAAAAAAATACAATTCTAATTCCTCAGAAACTCAATTAAAATGGGGATAAAGATTATTACCAGATTTTGAATGAGAAATTTCACTTTTTTATAAACCCTAGAAAGGAGAAAACATTTGATATTTTTGCTCTGAGTTTGCAGGTAAAAGAGGAATCTTTCCCTTTTAATGCTTTAAACAACACTTGTAACAGTATTTTTTACAGTAATAAGGGGTTGACTATATAAGGAACGCCAAATTAGATAAGGGGACGCTGTCTGGTTAAGGGCTGCTTAGTTTTCTATACTTTTACACATATTTTTTATTTTTATTTTTTTTCCTTGCAACTTGGCATAGACCCATCCAGCCCCCTGGCAACGTAGCAACAGAGCCTACTCCCTTGAGCAGACCCGGCCCATTCTCCACAACAAAGATATAAGTATTTACATAAGAGGAGTATTTCATGAGATCTCCAAACTCGTGAGTGGAGACTCGATCTGCTGACCTCCTACTTGAGAGTCAGGCTCCTGGCCAACTAAGCTAACCCCTGATGGTTAATGGGGGTACCGGATTCCACAGGAGGGTACCAAATACCAAAATGTCTGTCACAGAGTCTCAAAAATAGTTCGAGCTGTATTTTGGTACTTATGGGAATGAATCTGTGGAATCCGTAACTACCCCCATTAAGTATAACTCGTCCCAATATAATTAACTCGAAAAATGCGCTGAGTTCGAGCTTATTTGGCAATTAGTGGGCTGGTTTACTTGATCTTTTCCCGAAAATACTATAGAATGAATTTATGATTAATTTTTTTTTGGAAGAGAAAAAATCTACTTATGTCAAAAATCTTACTTATCATGTAATATTTAAACACCGTGGTTGAAGTCGTGATATGGAAGAAGAGATACTTAAGAGGAAAAGAGAAGAAGAAAGGAAGCAAAGCTTGAACATTATAAAGAAACTAAAGAAACCTTAAGTCATCACATAAAAAATTAACATAGTATCGGATTTCAGATTACATAATCTTTTTTTGGGGTCTTGTTAGGACTGGGTCCTTACAAGAATAACTTAAGGTATGAAATCTATCGTCATCTTTCACTCAAAAGTCTGTAAAAACACAGATTTCATTCCACTTATTTGATGGTTGGTTTTATCACTTATTTGGCGGTTACAAAATCCTAATACCGAACAGAAGGAAATCTTATTCACCATTTTTATTCAATCTCCCTTTGGTTTCATCTTTCTATATCAAACACAATGTGAAACCAATACCCATTCATGATGATGGTGGTAAATCTAAGATGCTAGTTTATTGGGATTAAATCCCATAGTATAAAGTTTGTAACATATTCTTGTTTACTTTGAAAATCAATATATTTCTTATTGCATGCCTTTACCATGCCGGTTTTAAATGCTTTTTAAAAATCCCACAATCCTTCTATGAGATTTAATACTATAGAACTTGATGTTGCAAAAAAATGTTCATTCTTCGAAAATTAAAGACAACCCGGTATTTTAACTGATTTATGTTTTAACTTATGTTAAAATTATATAACTTCGTGAGCAAAGAAAGGGCAAAGATGTTTTAGAAGCAAAACGTAAGTCTTCTTGGCGTAGCCGTCCACGATCCCCACCTAAGGTCACACCGGGATCAACCGACTATAAGCTTAAAAACATGGCAGTGAACAAATAAAACACAACTCTTATTTGCCTAAATTTGGGTTCGCCATATATCAAACTTATGAGACGTTTGCATCATTATATTATTTATCTGTGATCAAGTGAATGTAATTTACTTGGTGTGTTTTTATAGGACCACAAGAACGCCATCGTCATCTTTTATGGCAAGCTTGAGTGTGATGATGTTAATAAAAATTATGTGGCCACCGACTAAAACTGTTTTTTGGAGGTTTTGGTGAAACTCGAGCATTTTCATTTGGCGAGATGACAACAAATCCCCGTGTCCAAAGGATAACAGTCTGTAGGTTCTTGGGAAACCTTTAAGGAAGATGACTCTAAGGACTTGGAATGGGACAAGATCTATGAACTGACTAAAGTTGTTTGAGTGGGACAAGGAAACCACTGGCAAATATGTACAAGACTAGCGGCGTTCCCATATCACATCTGGGTTTGGATTGTTTGGGAACACGAGAAACAAGGAATTGAATCACGTTTCAAGTCGAAAGAAACTTGTTCATCTTGACTGACTATATTCCCGTGGTAATAGTGCATAGATTCCGCAAAAGGTTCATTATTGGGATTTTTGGCGAAATGCGGCGAGCATCTAAGCTTTTTGATTGTTTGTGCTTAAATTTGTTAGTTTCCAATTATTAATTTTCTTATCATTTTACTTAATCAATCTTTCATTTTCTTATGAACACTTCAAAATTGTTCACAAAGTACAAAGTTGAAGATTTTCATCAGAGAATAGGCCTCTAGGTCGAAATACTACTTGACAATATGATTAAATTTTTTTGGGACTTTGTCCAAGATGTCAGGTTTGAGAATCCTGAAGTTCAAAACAATGTTTTTCATTTTACTTATGTCTGTCCTATATGTATTTTAATACTCTCTGGGAATCCTTCTCTTCTTAATATCCGCCTTTTTCAAACAAGGTACGGCAGTTTTATCAATTATTACGAGAATGTACATAGGAAATTTTGTGCACCCTCATTCAGCGATCTCGAAAAATAGTTCGAGCTTGTTTGGCAATTAGTGCTACTGCTTTTCCAGAAATACTATAGATTGAATTTATGATTAAATTTTTTTACTTTTATAAGAGAAAAAATCTACTTATGTCAAAAATCTACTTATCATGTAATATTTAAACACCGTGGTTGAGTCGTGATATGATGCACGTCCCTTAAGTCATCACATAAAATTAATTGAGATTACATACAAACTTACTATCGTCATCTTTCAAATCTGGTATTTCGCTTCTTACGTCCAAAGGAGTCAGTTGATGCAGGTGGAAACAGTCTTGGTTTAACGAGATCTATATTGGTTGGTTGAGCAGAAACGAGTCTTACTACAGAAAGTGAAGATTCCGCTAAGCTAGTTTATTGGGATTAAAGTATATTTGTAACATATTCTTGTTTACTTTGCAATATTTTCTTACTTCTTTTACGCTGAATGTCGACATCTTTCTTTACAATGTATGTCGACATCTTTTGTAATATTTGTAAATGTATGTATATAAGGCCATGCCTAATTCTCTAACAAACCAATGAAAATATTTGGAATTCCATTCACGTTTGTTATGGTATTTTAGAGCCAGAAATTTTTTCCAAATTTTTGTTTGAGTAACAATGGGAACACCTTCTTCGAATGCAGAGATCCCACCATCATCTTCTTCACGTCCTTCCAATCCTTTGTATGCTCTAGCTTCGAATGATGGTCTAGGGACAGTCATCACGCACGTTGTCCTTAAGGGATCCAACTACGAAGAATGGGCTAAAGCGATTCGGGTTTCGTTGGGAGCACAATGCAAACTCGGTTTCATCAACGGTAAAATACTTAAACCTACAACTGATTCTAATGATCTTGAGGATTGGTGGACGGTTAACTATATGATTGTGGCCTAGATTTTTAATACTGTTGATCAGAATATTCGTTCTACTATTTCTTATCCTGATACGTTGTATGAGTTGTGGGAAGATATTCGTTTACATTTTTCTGTTGGAAATGATATTAAAAATTTTCAATTAAAGTCTGATGTTCCTACTTGTAAACAAAAATCTGGTGAGTCGATTATGGCCTATTATGGACGGTTAAAGAAATTATGGGATGATATCAATGACTTTGATGCTTTGCCTTCTTGTTCTTGTTCTAGTTGCAATTGTGGTTTGAATCAAATCCTTCGTAAAAGACGTGAAACGGATCAGGTGCGTGAATTTTTAATGGGTCTTGAATCTTATTATGCTAACGCACGCTCCAATATTTTATCCATCGAGCCATTGCTTTTGCTTCACTCTGTGTAATCAAGAATTGCACAAAAGGAAGAGGTTCACCTATATACCCAACGAGGGACTGAGGAAGCATCTCCAATGGCCTTTGTTGTTCGTGGTAGTATGCCACAAGGTCTGAAATCTGGCCGATCACCATTGAAGTGCAGTTTTTGTGGCTATCATGGATATCTTGAGGAACGCTGCTAGGAGAAACATGGTTATCCACCTGGCGGTGAACCTAGGTGTTCGCAAGCCACGGGTCGTGGAAAACAGAGCTTGAATACCCCTGATACAGTTGCTACACCCAAATTGAATGCTTTCTTGGGTGAAATGTCTGCACCTACCAATCCTATTCGATTAACTGGTAAGGGAGTTTATACTTGGATTGTTGACACTGGTGCTTCGAATCACGTTTGTTGTGATGAAAATCTGTTTGATTTCTCTCGTGCCATAACTCCTATTCACGTTGGGTTGCCTAATGGTGCTACTATAAAGGCCATCAGAATAGGTGAAGTTACTTTAACTGATTCTTTGGTTTTAAAAAATATGTTATTCGTCCCTTCATTCACTTGTAACTTACTCTTTGTCTCGCAACTTCTCTCTTCTCGGAAGTTAAGCATACAATTTACATTCTCTTACTGTGTTGTACATGACCTTGTCTTGGGGATGAAGATTGGTATGGGTGAGCTTATTAGGGGGCTTTATCATTTGCCGATGAGGGAACCAACTCGTGTTCATGTTGTTCATGGGAAAAACATGGCAGATTTATGGCATAAACGGCTCGGACATCCTTCTCGACAAGTAATGGAGCTAATACCTCAAGTTTGTCATAGTAATAATAATAAGTTGGAGTTTAAAGCTTGTGATATTTGTTATCGGGCTAAACAAACTTGTAGTATCTTTCCGTTAAGTGAAAATAAAGCAGAAGATTTGTTTGATTTAATTCATTGTGACGTTTGGGGTCCTTATCGTGCAAATCGTGCTTGCAATTCTCGGTATTTTTTGACTATTGTGGATGATTTTTCTAGATGTGTGTGGGTATATTTGATGAAAACAAAGGACGAGGTTCCAAGTTTATTAATAAATTTTTTCGCCTTGGTTGATCGTCAATTCATTAAAAGAGTAAAAGTTTTGCGAAGTGATAATGAGACAGAATTTAAGGGTCTTGGTACTTATTTTCGTACGAATGGGATAATTCACCACACATCCATGGTTAAAACACCTCAGCAAAATGCTAGAGTAGAACGTAAACATCGTCATATTCTTAATGTTTCTCGCACTTTACGTTTTCAAGCTTGTTTACCTATTGATTTTTGGGGTGTATGTGTTCTAATCGCTGCATATCTGATTAATCGCACTCCTTCTCGTGTGCTTGACTCTAAGACACCTTTTGAAATGCTTTATGGTCGTGCTCCTACTCTCGGTCTACTTAGAGTTTTTGGATGTTTATGTTATGCGAAGAATATTAATCCTTGTGATAAGTTTGATAGTCGAAGTCATCAGTGTATCTTTTTTGGATATCCTTTTGGGAAGAAAGGATGGCATCTATTTGACCTTGCGACGGGGGATTATTTTCTGTCTCGTGATGTTAGTTTTGTTGAAGATGTTTACCCTCTAGCTGATCCCGACAAAATGGATCATCTTCACTCATTATATCCGGAAGAATTTGGTGACTTACATAATTATGCGGACTGTGGAGATCTTTTTGAGGACTGTACACAGTCAGCAGTCCCTGAACAGTCACAACAAGGGCCTCCAGACGCTCCCATACTTCCAGCTAGCACGACGGTTTATGATGCATCTTCAGACATGTCTTTTGAGGATATGCCGACTCTTATTCCACTTCATACACAAGCACTTCCCAGTGATGCTCAACCTTCATCCAGTGACAGTGTTTTGTTACCAGCAACATCTGAAAATTTGTTTGTTTTGGGAGATCTTTCTAGTGGAAGTTTGGTTGAAAATGAAAGTGTCTCGGCAGATGCTGATGGAAATGTCCAAATTTTGGTAGATGATACTTATGGTGCTGAAAGCACGGAATTGGTTGATGCGAATCTTGGTCGTGGCAAATGTACCAGATTCGAAAATGTCACAAAGATTTTGTAAAATGGCAAAGTGTGGAGCCGAAGACTAACACGACTTTGGTTCCCCCTCACACTTCACACATACCAATCCATTCCTCGGGTACTCCGTATCCTATAACACATTATGTAAATTGTAATGCTTTTTCTGTTGCGCATCTACATTTTCTTGCATCTCTTTCGTCTGATAAGGAGCCTACATCCTTTAAGGAAGCAATGAATGATCCTCGCTGGAGAAAAGCGATGGAGGAAGAAATTGCGGATCTTGTTGCCAATGGAACTTGGACAATTGAAGACTTACCTCCGAGAAAATTGGTTATTGGATGCATGTGGGTGTTTAGGATCAAGCGTCGTTCTGATGGTAATGTTGAACGATACAAGGCACGACTGGTTGTCTTCGTTAATCATCAACAAGAGGGAGTAGATTTCAGTGAGACTTTTGCTCCTACTGTAAAAATGGTTACCGTGCGTACTTTTTTAACTGTTACTGCTATTCAGAATTGGGAGTTAGTTCAAATGGACGTTCATAATGCTTTTCTTCATGGTGACTTGGATGAAGAGGTATATATGCGCCTTCCTCCCGGTTTTTGTAATGGCGTGACTGGCAAGGTAGGTAGGCTACGTAAGTCTCTGTATGGTTTGCGACAGGCCCCTAGATATTGGTATGCCAAGTTAGCCACATCCTTGCGTGCATATGGTTTTTCCGCAAGCAAATTTGATTATTCATTATTTGTTTATCGTAAAAATGGCGTGATATTGAATATTCTTGTTTATGTGGATGATCTTGTTATTGCTGGGAATAATAGCGATGTTATTCGCGAATTGAAATCATATCTTAGTGATTGTTTTCATATGAAGGACTTGGGAAAATTGAAGTATTTTCTTGGCATTGAAGTAGCTAAAAGTTCGAAAGGGATTTTTCTTTGTCAACGCAAATATGCTCTTGATATATTGTCTGAAACAGGTCTTATAGGTTCTAAACCGGCTAGCGTTCCAATGGAAGAAAATCATCGCCTAGCTCTTGCATCGGACACACCTATGACAGATCCTGCTCGTTATAGACGACTCGTGGGGCGTCTAATTTATCTTACCATTACTCGCCCTGAGCTTTCTTATGCGGTTCATATTTTATCTAATTTATGAAGCATCCAAAGCAATCTCAATGGGATACGGCTTTGAGAGTTGTTCGTTATTTGAAATACAGTCCCGGCCAAGGTATATTACTTCGTGCTGATTTCACTCTAGTTCTTTATGTTTATTGTGATGCATATTAGGCTAGTTGTCCAATCAGTAGATGTTCTCTTACTGCTTATTTTGTATTCCTTGGGAACTCTCCTATCTCTTGGAAAACAAAGAAACAATCAACTGTTTCCCGCTCCTCTGCGGAAGCGGAATATCGTGCCATGGCCTCAGCCACTTGTGAAATTATGTGGTTGAAGAATTTGGTTCGGAGTCTTGGTGTGAAGCATGTTGCGCCCGTATCTCTTCATTGTGACAGTCAAGCTGCTCTACATATTGCAAATAATCCAGTCTTTCATGAACGTACGAAACACATTGAAATAGATTGTCATTTTGTACATGATGAGATTCTCAAAGGTACTATTTCTCATGCGTGCATTCATACTACTGTGCAGCTTGCTGATATTCTTATTAAAGCCTTGGGTCGTCAACATTTTCAATCTCTTCTTGCCAAGTTGGGCATTTCCATTCTTCATGCTCCAACTTGAGGGGTTATTGGGATTAAAGTATAATTGTAACATATTCTTGTTTACTTTGCAATATTTTCTTACTTCTTTTACGCTGAATGTCGACATCTTTCTTTACAATGTATATCGACATCTTTTGTAATATTTGTAACTGTCTGTATATAAGGTCATGCCTAATTCTCTAACAAATCAATGAGAATATTTGGAATTCCATTCACGTTTACGTTATAGTTACTGATTTTAAAGCTTGTAGGATTTTGCAACAAGATATGTTGTTAATCTTTCATAGAAAACCAACTATTAAATCCTTTTACCTTGCATTGAATACTTAGTTTGTTAATCGTGCACGTCCCTTATGTCACATAAAATGCTCAATGCATGTCAGCCCCGTTTTATGATTATTCATGAACCTTTACCTTTTAATGCTTTCAATAAAAGATGCATCTCTAGTAGGAATTGTCGCAACAAGAAAACATGTCTTAAATCACACTTAATTTCCTACTTATTGAGATTCATCTTTCAAATCTTTAGTCTGTTGGACACATACATTTTATGCCATTGAATGGATCATTTATGATTATTCATGAAATAGTGAAAACTAGATTAGCCTAGTAGTTGTATAAGTGTTTCAATAAAAGCTATGGCCGGATAAATTGGTTTAGAGTTGATCACTTTGTGTCTGCTCAGAATTTCATTTCTTTTGTTTTCAAATTTGGAACAATTATGGTCTTGCACAAAAGAAAAATGGTCGGAGCTAGGTATTGCAAAGTCGGTTTCCAAGAAAAAAAAATTGAGATGTAAGAGGAAATTGATTATTTTATTATCTAACATTTTAGTTTGCGAACACGTCAATTGATGTGTTTCTCGGTGAAAATGTTCAACTTGCGACATTTTGAGACTTCAGGAATTCATCTCCGAGGTTGATTAGTTACTTTGTACATATGTTTTTTCTTTCGGGTTTGTATGTTGAATGCCCCGGTAGAAACCTGGTTACTTGGGTTTTACAAAAGTATCTTGCCACGATCTTTGCTTCTTCATCTATTACCACAAAAAACTAAAAACTAAATATGTATAGTAAGATTAATCTTTTCTTTCTTTCTTTTGTTTACCTCACTTGTACAACATATCTAGGGGATAATCGTTTTAATTTTCCTAGTGTTACAATAAATTTTTTTTGAACTATTGAAGAATTTACCTAACAAATTAATATCCGCTTTAAAGTTAAAAGAAACACAAATGCCTTGTGTCTAAATTCTCATTGGGTTTTGGTTCTCAACCGTGATAGCCAGAAAGGCAGTTACTATGTACTTATGTTATGATACTGACAAATTTTCAATAGGGTTACCGGTTATGATACTAATTAACAAGTTCTTGTAATCAGGTTGATGGCAACGTCTTAACAACATCATTGTTCCGTTAGAATTTTAAAGCCAGGTTTTTTTATGGATAGAAATTTCAGTTACCGGGCGACAATGCTGATGAAAAGCCGGAATAAAAATATACCAAAGTCTTAAGACGCGACCAAGCAGGCAAGTGCACCACTACACCATTTCCAGGATTTTTTCACAGGCTATACCTGTTACTGATAATATTTGTAACGGTTATAACTTGTTGTAAAAACGCTGTGATTAATAATAATGATTGCCTTTTGTAACGGTTTTATCTGTGACATTGGCCAACTACTGTAACATATAAAAATCGTTAAAATAATTAATAGTCATGATTGACCTAATTTTATGATTGCGACATGTGTCAATCTTAACAGTTTTAATTGTTACTCATTATTTACCACAATTCAACGAATGACACGTGGCACGTTTTGTCACGAATAAAGTAATACCTATAAGTGTACCTATTGGTTTGCAACGAATATTTGTTGACGCATGTTATTCTTAAGAAGATGACATGTTGTTTTAATTACATTTGTTGTTACAGTTAAACCAGTGACAATTCTTTAACTTACAATAAAAAAAATTGGGTAACTCAGACCATTTTCATGGACCTGGTCTTCCAGTTTACAGGCCTGCAATACAGGTCATGATGATGGACATGCACTAGCATTTTCTTCATTCTATCCATAATCCACATTCAATACATTCTTCGATCAATCAATTCATATCAACATTCAATCAATTCAAAAAAGAATACAAATTCAAAAGGAATAGAAATTCTATTAAGTACCAAAAAAAAAAATGTTATTGTTAAGTATCAAATTCTGAGGAAAGTCATAGAAACCTACTAAGTTCCCAAGTTCATTTCATTCTCTAAATCACTATAAGCATAAACTTAGTCAAAACTTGTAGCTGCAAAGGGACCTAATGGCTGCCATTTAATGGTTGAACCTCTTGCTTGAATATGATTTCAGGGGTATAAGCCCTCTTGTCCTCCCATAAATGCATCAGGATCAATTCCACTATTTTACATGGTTAACTAGATGAAGATACAAAAAGACCCGATGAAAGTCGTAAGCGAACATGAAACTGAAGGCCTCTGCAAGAATAAGAAAAAAAAATGTATCAGAAACTAATAATGGTGTTCAAAAGATTATGCTAGCAATAGCTAAAACAATATAACTTAAGACAGTTGAAATGGGTATATAATATTTATGTCTGCAATGTATATCGATTTTGTTTTCTTATACTAAATATTTAAGTAAGGACCATTACCGACAGATAATTAGGAGATGATTCTTCTAACGACAAAGGCTTCCCAATTTAACACCCAAAGAATCTAGTAGTAGGGCAATTTCTTGAGTCTGCACAAGCAATCACCATAAAATATTATTCGAGATTCGACAATAATATCCCAAACAAAACAAAAAACACACAATACTCTAAAAAATTGCTAAACTACATGAAACCAATAAATTTTTTACCTTGATTTGAACCTGACTTTGGGTTGCAGGTTGTAAAAGTTGTTCCTACAACTGAGCTCCTTCCAACTCTTTGAGTTCAAATTACAATTCATCCTACAACCAACAAAGATAACTAACTATCACTCTCCGATCAAGGATAATTTTAATCTTAACGAATATAAATAAAATGCATAAGGTTACCTCATCAAAGTCAGCAGCTGCTCCAATGGGGTTTGACAACGCTCCCTGAACCTGCTTCATGTTCTCAGTCTGCTCATTAATCTCATCCATTATCTTGTCCACATCATCTGTGTTTCTGTAATACAGTTCAAACAGACTAGTTACCTATAAGGTGATGTTCCTGCTTGAATAGACTAGTTACTTAGAAGAAGAGAAAATAATTGATAAGGAAATATATATCCCACGCGAACCCTTCATATGGACGCACAACCAGTACTTTCCAACATACATTACTTTGATCTTGAAGAATATTTACTCTAAGTAAAGAAACATATTGCTTAACTCGAAAACGGACAATAGAAAAAGGGTGAATGATGAACAAGCTTAATCCAGGCACCTTGAATCTTCGCCTCGAGCTCCTTTTCCATTGCTTGCTCTTCGTGGATTTGATTTAAGTCTGGTAAAAGAGCTTGTAACAAATATTTACAATATTTAAGTCTCTCTTCTGCCTCCATCTTCATTTTCTGTCTCTTCAAATCCTGAGCAATGATGGAATTCATATATTGAATAAGGTCAAGTGGTAACTTAAAGAGAATTTCTAAGTTATTTGTGGCTTAAAGCTCATTCGATATTTGTTTATAACTTAATAAGAGCATATAAGATAAAACTAAAAGACGTAGAAATCATATAATAGTCTTCGCCTTCTATCGCGTATTATTTCTCCCTCAAATCTTCTGAGGTTGATTAAAAAAAAAGACAAACCTGAAGAGTGAAGGACAATGAGAATTTAACATTGCAATCTTCAGGCGGCTGTAGCATTTCCCTGGGGCATTCACATTCCTCAAGATCACAATAGAGCCTTGGGGTCCTAGCATAAATAGGCAATATCAACTTCAGCTAACAACAGAATAATGACGGGAAAATTGGAAAAGTGGAGAAACCAGAAAACCACAAATACAGCAAGCGATCTTACATATCGCTAGTAGTGGCATTTTGTAATGGACGCTGCAAAACAGATCTTGGACCAACCTTCACATAAACAAAAGAGATTCCTTCAATTACCATGTAGGTAAAGATGCATCAAGGGTGAATTCAAACTAGTGCAGATTAAGCCGAACAAGAAACAATACTTGTGAACAATGTTAAGAACAACCACGTTAATAGCCTCAAGCAGAGATGTTACAACAAGAGAATCGACAACACCATCTATTAGTATCTTGGAGTTCAATATCAAGAAAACTTTAACAGACAATCGCAGAGCTTCATATACCTACAATCATATGTAAACAATAAAGAGATATGTATCACTGGCCAGATAAAACCTGAGGGAAAAAATAAAGGTTTGAATTACTTCTGATGCACTTATAAACATAAAGATTTGTCTCATTCTTAGCTTTGAGTTAAGTGCTGCAAATAGTTGAGGTCATCTGGAATCAGGTTATTGTGGTTTTGATCCTCTCTACTAAAAGTTTCGATATTGCTTACACACAAACTTATAAACAAGGGTGTATGAAGCACATATTTTATCACATTTTAGGACAAGTAAGGGTCTCATCCATGTGAAAAGATCCTCTGGAAGATTTTTTTGGCATAAGTAACGTAAGTGTCATAGAAATATATAAGATAGACCCAAGCGCCATGTCCTAAATGAATACCTCCAGTATAAAAAGAATAACCAAACAAGAAGATTACAGGACTTGGTGATTATATTTGGAAGACTGGTAGATCCTTAATTTATGTTATCATCACATGTGCATCTGAACAGTCAAACAGTTGTTAAAATGCTACCAATGCTAAAAACTTAACCAATTCAAGCACACAGACTAATGTCAATGGTAACTATTGTTTCTATTGGACCCTGAGTGGCCATCATATACTAATACTTGTTAATGAAATTTAAACTTCTTTTGCAATAACCTTATAACTCAACAGGAAATTTTCAATAGGATTGGAGTTACTAGTCTCAGAAAACCATCACAGGACTACGTAAGACATGATTCCTTAAAAACCCACATAGAGATTAAGTGGAAATCACAGCCACACCACAAAATCTAATGAATAACCAAAAAAAAAAAAACAAATGAATCAAAGGATTAGTAAGTATTATTACCTAATTCAATTCAATTTATCTAACGTTGTTAAGGCATTAGTTTCTTCTTTAGGATTACCAAACATCCTCGAGAATATGATGATTACACCTTCTTTTGTGAACAAACAAAGAATCAGAATAAGCAAATAAAAACCCTAGAGACCCAAATATGAGAAATCAAATAAAGTAAGAAGACGTTAGGGAAATATCGAGTCTAGAAGAAGATAATTGAAATACACCCATTTAGATGAATCAAACAAATAATCAAAATGAAGTAATCCAGATCCATAGATGCACACATACACCTTGGAAATTAACCCATCTTCAGGTTTACAAACTGAAATAAAAAAAATAATCATATTAGAACAAGAAACACTAAAATCGGTTAACAAACTGAAATCCTAAATCGATTTTTGAAACCCTAAAATCCTAGTAACAGATGATGAACAAACTCTAAAATCCTAAAATCGATTTATAAATGACTTACACTAGTAAAGCGAAACTGAAATCTAGCTAGAAATGATGAAATGAAAACTAAAATCTACTAAAGATAATACCGATGGTCGAAACTAAAATCTAGAGTTAGGGTTTTTTTCTGAAGGAGGCGCAAGGTTAGAGAGACTAGGGAGATACGAAGAGAAAGTGAGGTGAGGTGACAGAAATTTCTTTGATGTTTTATATAAAAAACTTTGAACGGTGATAAAGGGTTGTCATATATCTTTGGACGATAGAGCTTTGACTAGGGATTATCATACGGATCAACCCCATTGTGTGAAAAGTTTGTGTTTCTTTGCTAAATTGTGTTTCTTTGCTAAACTAAATTTGTGCATTCGGCGTATTAACAACCTTCATTACTACCGAGTATATTAATAGATGTCGTGTATATTTTGGTCCACGCCTAGATTTAGATCTCCATTGTAGCATAGTTCAAGCCATATAGGTGGTGGAGCACATTTCGATTCACATTGGTAGATTTTGAGATATTGCTATGATTTCTGATTTGTCACATAGGTTATGAAGCATCATTTGATATACACTAGTAGATTAAGATTCCGAGTTCAACTAATCGATGAGGTAGTGAAGTAGATTTGGTTTATACTGGTAATCGAAATAGTCGGAGATCATAAGGTATATTATAATTAACATTTAGAGATTAAGAATAAATTTTGATTAGTCGGAGGTCATGAAGCATATTCTAATTAATGTATAGATGTAGAATATCAGAATTTACAAACTCAAGTTATCAGATTACGAGAGACACTAGTGGAAAATCAAAATAAAAAGTCTGCCAGAAAGAGCCTTACAATCACTAAAAACGACTGTGTATGGGAGCCCTAAATTTGTAGTCTTATTTCTTAAAACGACTGTTCCTGGGAGCCCTTGAACCCTTTCAGAAACGACTTCCTTGATTAGTCCTTTTATACTACTGGTAGAAGCAGTCGTTTATATTGAACACATTTTAATTAAAAATAAAATTGATTCAGCTAAATTAAAAGCTGATTGGCTGAATCAAAAAACGAAAGCTGAATCATATAATAATTAAATTAATATTTACTTCAAAATAGCATTAATCAAAAATTAAATTGACAACAAATTTAAAACTGAATTTCTATTAAAAAGTGCCAACAGTTTACAAGTTTAACTATCTAAAATACTTGAGTTCCAAATCTGGCAACTTCAAATGCAGTTACAAACTGCACTACCATATTGATTTTGAAGGAAAAACTTCACCATCCACTAGTCCAAAAAATGGCTTTTAGGACACTTGGGATTCGCAGAAAAGGACAGAAATCTGTAGTCGTTTTATATTCCACAATTGGCATTCGTCAACAATTCTGCATTTTGTAAATAACATCACTAAACCGTAGCTTATTGGTTTATATTTGCTCCCCATTCCCTCAAAGTTACACCCATATCGGGTCAAAATAAAAGAAAGATCTGACGGCTTAGATTTTGGGGTGGAAACTGTTAGGATCCGTATAAAATTTTGTTTATCATTATTGTCCATTTATAAAGGTGATCTAATGGCTTTTAATTAGGAACTAGAAACTTCTCTTCTTTTTTTAACTTCTCAAAACTGAAGCAACATATGCTCCCGTATTTTCCTCCTTAGTGTTAACCAAAGGAAGACACGTTTCTCAAAACTGAGTTTCCATGTTAGTTTTCTCGTGGAATTGTTGGGGATTGGGGAATGAACCAACAATTCGCACACTAAAATCATTCCTCAGGGGTTGTAATCCTTCAATATGCTTTCTTTCTGAGACAAAGATGAGCGAGGCATCTTCCTTACACATCATTAGACAGTTTGGATTCTCAAATTATACTGTTGTTTCTTCTCGAGGTCGTAGTGGTGGTCTGTGGCTTTTATGGCAAGATGATGTTGAAATAGAAGTTATCTCAAAATCCTTCAATGTTATTCATGTCTTCGTCCATGCTTCTGGTCCTTCTCCTACTTGGCATTTGTTTTGTCTTTATGGTCCTCCATATTTACTGTGATGAAAGCAAACTTTTGGAATAACCTCTCTATCAATACCCATCTTTTCCCGAAAGAAAATGCCGCATTGGAGATTTTAATGCAATATCTTCTAGTAGAGACAAAATAGGTGGATTACATTGCTCTAAACTCACCCATTCAACATTTCAATAACTTTATCCATCGAAATCATCTCATTGATCTCGGGATTTTCCCTGACCAAAGATATACTTGGAATAATGGTAGAGAGGGTCCTTCTCATATTCGACAACGGCTTGATAGGGTTCTGGCAGCTCCTGATTGGTGTTTAACTTTTGAATCTGCTGGAGTTCTTCATCTGCCTAGGATCGCTAGTGATCATTGTCCTATCCTTCTCAACACTTGTCGATCTGTTCCTAGAATTCAGAGGAATTTCAAATTTGAAGCTTTCTGGGAAAAACAAATCATGACTAACCTCAATGAGTACATTGCTATGGAGGCTTCTTACTGGGAGCAACGAATGAAGATAAATTGGGCTAGACATGGAGACAAGAACACACGACGCTTCATTTGTAAATGCGAAGAGAAGGAAGAAGAATAAAATTGAATTCCTAAAGAGAGAAGACCAATCTTGGTGCATTAATGAAGAGGAAATTGCTATGAATCTCATAAATCATTTCAAGGCATTTTCAAACAACCCGAGTAATGAGCATTTGGAAGTTAATTACTTTAGTTCACTATAAATTAACGTATGAAGAAAGCAACAAAAAATCTCTTGTGTCCCGATAAGGAAGAAGTTTGGAAGATATTTTCTAAAATGAAGTCATTAAGTTGTCCTGTCCGTATGGCTATCCCAGATATTCTTCAAACAAACTTGGCGATTGTGGGGAAGAAGTTACAAAGTTTATTCAACATTTTTCTTTCTAGAAGTTTACCGTGAGGCATTAAATCACACCAACATTGTTTTAATTGCAAAAGAAAACTAATGCTCTTACTGCAGATGAGTATAGACCAATTTCTTTATGCAATGTGTTATACAAGGTGGTGGCAAAACTGATATCAAATAGATTAAAATGTCACTTGCAGCACTTTATTTCATGGTCTCAGAATGCCTTTGTAGAAGGAAGACAGATCACTGATAATATTGTGATTGCGAAGGAGTTATTACATTCTATGAAGAAATCTAAATCAAAGGAAGGATACTTTGCTCTAAAGATTGATATGTCGAAGGCGTATGACAGAGTCAATTGGTCTTTTTTGGAGAAGATGTTGCAATTACTTGGTGTTCAGGGTCATTCTTTACAGTTAATTATGAATTGTGTCACATCCGCAAGTTTCTCTATTCTCTTGAATGGCGTTTCAAAAGGTTTTTTCAGAGGGAGAAAGGGGTCTCATGCGACAAGGTGTCCGTTATCTCCAACTCTTTTCATAATCTGCTCACAGGGATTATCTTTGTTAATGAAGAAATATGAGGAAGAAGGGTTATATCAAGGGTTGAGAATCAATAGATGGGCACCAATGATTTCTCACTTAATGTTTGCAGATGATTTATTCTTCTTTGGGAAAAAATGACAGAGTTAATGTGGCAAACTTGAAAAGATTAATCAAACAATACTCGATTGTCTCAGTCAAGAAATAAATTTTGGTAAATCTGGCAGTGGTGTTTAGTGGAGGAGTGGAGGAGTTTAGAAAAACAACAACTCTGTCAGACTTAGGTGTTAGAGAGATGAGAAGGAATGAAAAATATCTTGGAATTTTCCCTTTGTTATCAGATTCAAGAGTTCAAAGTTTCGATTTCCTTGTTGACAAATTTAGATCCAGACTCTCGTGGTGGAGGAATTATTTTCTCTCAACAAATGGTATTACTGCTTTTATCAAAGTCGTGCTTCTTTCTTCCATTCCCATATTCTTCTTTGGTACTTGTTTGATTCCAAAAAATTGTATTGGCTACAATTCAGAATTCAATGCTCATTTTGGTGGGGTCATGAAATGGATGTGAAGAAATTACATTTTATAAGTTGGGAAAAAATCTGTAAATCAAAAGATGATGGTGGTCTGGGTATAAGAGATATGGAGAAGGTAAATAAATCTTTAATGTGCAAATTGGTTTGGAGATTTCTGAATGATAAGAGTGCTATGTGGGTTCAATTGTTAACTGCTAAGTATCTAAAGGGTTCTTCATTCTGGAACGCAAAGGAAGTTAATCAATCATCATCAACTTGGAGAGGTATGTTACAAGTCAGAGAGTACATGGAAAGTAATGTTTGCTGGTTAATTAACAGGGGTGACGAAATTAGTATTTGGGATGATCAATGGGTGCCGAATCTTTTGGGCAATAGATTGAGGAATCTGGGTTTTCATTCGACACAATATACTATGGTGTCAGATCTTATCAACCAAAATGCACGGACCTGGAACATAGAGTTGTTACAAGAATTATTCCCGGAGGATATTGTTGCAAAGATAACGGATTTATATCTATCAAATGAGGATTCTATGGAAGATTCACTCATGTGGTTGAAAACTCCTTCCGGTAAATTTTCTACGAAATCTCGTTACAAATTGTTGGCAGAAATGGTGCTTCTTCTTCATCAATAAGTAGTTTCCATGGAAGACGTTTTGAAGACTAAAGATATCTCACCAAAAATATTATTGTTCGTCCGAAAGTAGTGCACAACGGTGTGCAAGAAAGAAAATATAGCAAGATTCAATCCTTCTATTGATTCTCTATGTTCTTTTTGTTTACAATGCATTTAATCGGTTTTTCATCTCCTATTTGATTGTCGGGTAGCTTAGTAAGCGTCTTCAATGATTTTCCATTTAACTTCCCCAATATCTCAGGAGTCACAGATATCAAACAGATTATCACCATATGGTTGCAGGTAGATGATGGTGGTAGGACTTTTATTATTGGCTCTTGTTTACTGTGGAACTTGTGGAAGTCAAGGAATGATATTGTTTTCAATGAAGGGCGATTCAAAAAGAAAGATGCATGAAATTGTCTTGGGAGGATTTTAGAAGACACTACAATCAACAATTTTACGCACGACAAGAAGAACTCCAGATACACCACTTATGTCCGAAATATGGCAATTACCCCTTTTCCCTTTGTGAAAATAAATGCTGATGCCGCATTTCGCTTGAATGTTGGTGCTTTGCTCACGGTGGCTCAAGACAAATGAAGGAAGATTTCCGGGAGGCATTACATACTCAAGCTCCGACATATCTCCTATGAAAGCCGAAGTAAGGGCGTTTAACTTGGGTATATCTCTGGCACGACAACTAAATCTGGAGAAAGTTATAGTGGAGGGTGATGCTGAAGGTGTAGTTTCTGCCATTAATGGTCCGATTGATCAAGTACCTGCAAACATAATGATGGAGATCATGAGATCCAAAGAAAGTTGTTTTGAATTTCAAAGTATTGTGGTTTTGGGTCGGGCTCCTTAAGTGCTAATCGATAGCACATATATTATGTAAATATGCTAAAGATGAAAATGTATCCAGGAGTTGGTCTACTCATGACCCTCCTCAATGTATCT
Source organism: Papaver armeniacum (assembly GCA_023531295.1). Lineage (NCBI taxonomy): Eukaryota > Viridiplantae > Streptophyta > Magnoliopsida > Ranunculales > Papaveraceae > Papaver > Papaver armeniacum. The sequence continues at coordinate 129,095 of JAJJWW010007766.1, read as the reverse complement.
TACCTTTACTCATGATTTAATGAGGGGTAATGGATCTGTTTATAAATAAATGACATTTTCTCCTTCAAAAAAAAAAGATTATTCCTAAAGAAAAATTCTCATATCTAATATCTCGATCCAACATTTTTCCGTGAAGAAACACAAATCACAGGTAAAGATTTGTGATTCTGATTTTGTTTACATGAGTTTTTTTTTTTTTTTTTTTGCCTTGTCATATTAACCCATTCCGATCTGCTATTTCTTCTAGGCTGTAAAATTGTTTCAACGAAGCTGATTGTTTTCCTCTTTCTCCATTAACATCTCATGCTTGGGATAGGTTCAATTGCACGTTGATGAAAGTAGCAACTTAACTCGGAGTACAATATAGACGAGCTTTAAGTTATATATCTTTGTCAAATGGAGAATGGAGACTATTGACGAACGTTTGTTTCATTTTTCTCTCAGGGTAAGATCCCCAAATCATTTCAATGTTTTGATACCTAATGCTTTTCAAAATTAATTAAATGGGTTTGTAGATTTTCGATTGTAAATCTGTAATCCATACTTGTTTCAAATCAAGATTTTGTTAGAAGAATTGGATTTCATTGTAAAAAGGAATTGGTTTTGTGAGAGATTTTTCTCAAAAGTTTTGCTTTAAAACTCCAAATCCGAGTAATTAAAACATAATCAACTAAATGAGAAAAAGATTAATCCTTAGAAGACTAATGTTTGATGTAGCTCTGTTTGATATAACCAAGGATTTTGTTTTTCTTAATATGCAATCCATATCGCCTAGATTTTGGGTTTTGTTCTTGATCTAATTTAGACTATTATTGTTGTTATGGGCAGGGATAAAAAATTCAGTGCTGATCCAATTGTAAGGTGTTATTATTTCTTTATTTCTACGAAGCCAGAGATAGGAAAAGGCACCATCAAATAATGAATATTATGAAATCATCAATATGAAAATATGGAGCTATGCGTTGGAGACGTGCATCTGGAAGTTAAATCATGTTGTTTTAACATGAATGAATTATGTATCTTTGTTGATTGTTGTTGTCAAGTTGTAAATTGAATTCAAGATGATTTTAATAAAATGGATTGCATCTGTAATGAACTTTCATATGTTGCTTGTCCCAAGTATCATGTTCATCTAAAAATAAGAATAAAAAGAAAAAAATCATTTATACTGAAATAATAACGTTCGGTCGAAGCTAAATCATGCTGAACCTTATAACCTGAATTTCGACTAATAGAACTAGTCGTTATTTTCAGACTAACGAAATCCGTTGATTTTATACAACAAAAAAGACCCGTCCTTTAAAAATAGTACACCGAAAATATGACATATTTTGGGACAGACGAAACTCGTCCTATAACCCTACTTTTTGATAGATATGGTCTGTCTTAAAATCCACATTTTGGACTAGTCCTTCGTTTACTGAAGACAAGTGATCAACATTGAAATCTACCTTCTTCAATTGCAAGCAGCAATCAAAAAACAGATTGCAAGTTCAACGAGAAAGTGTAAGATACATCAAGGAATGTCAAAATCATTGTCTAGATAAAAGGGCCTCCAGCGTAGCAGATGACAAGCAATCATATTTCAGTTGGCTGTCGAAATACATATATTAGATTGATCACATCACCTTAATGAGAGAACAAAAGGAAATGAAGAGAAAAAAAAAAGAGCATTACCCACAAAAAGAAGCATCTAACGTACTAATGCACATTGTTACTGAGTAAATTGTTATCGAATAGATATTGCAAAAGTAGTAAATAGGTATAAGATTCTTAAGATATCCACCTGTAGGAACGCCAAGGATTTGATAGATATAATAGTTTTATGATATACAACTGCAAGACATGCATGTAAACAAAGAATCCTACACTTCTAGACTATTGCTGCATCTATCGGTAATTATCTCAACAGTTCCCTAATGAACCAGGAAGTTATATAAGCGCAGAGTAGTATAACATCTCCTGGACACTGAGGGATCCAATTAGTGTGGATTTCCCGTTGACGCACTCACTGTAAAATTGAAAAAGAAATTTTATTTGATACCACGGAACAATATATCACCTATATAATTAGAACCTACAATCAGAAATAAAATCCAGTAGTCAACATACTATACACTTGCTAAAAAGGACACAAGTACACTAATACATATATTATCAGAGATAGAATGCAAAAAAGAACTTATAGCTTTATGATATCACAATCAGTATACCTAAGCTTCCTAATTGATGGGTATAACATACATGCAGCAAATATATATTTGGTAATTAGAAGTTAAAAAAAGTTCTAAACGGCAGAGTATGGTATACCAGTAAAACTTTATAACATACGAAGTGTTCTCAAATACAACTACCTTATGATTTATAGTGATTTCATCTAAGATTTGTTCCATATGATTCCAATTCGACGTTACTATAACAATAAAGTGTCTAGTTCAACCAACTTACTAGTTATGGACAACATCCCATTTGAGAAATTCTTGAAGATCATGCTTATTAGTAATTCCATGGGATTTATCTCCGGAGCTGCAATCATATAGAAACACAGTAAGGAACTTTTCAATCGAACCAGTTTCTCAATTTTTTTACTAGGAGATGTTAGCTAAAACAATATCATAAAGCAAGTAATTTAATACTGATAGAACTTCGGCAATCAAGGTTTAAGGTATAAGTCTTATACAGGTATTCATACAAAATAAATCATACTTAATGTACTAAATTTCAACCATGAGTTTATAAGTGGGTCAAACCAATCCTTGTAATGTATTGCTCATTCATTTTACCATTTAATTGACTACATTTGTACACGATGTAGCTTTAAAAATCAAGCACACACATTAACCATTTTAGCTCATATTCATAACCAGAAGACCAAGATGTACCATCGTATGCCATTTGGGTCATTTAGACAAATTCACAAACAGTTACAGTGCACAACAAGAACAGAAAAACAATGAATTTTGTAAATTGTTTAAACTACAACCAAACATCATCATTTTACACTTATGACTAATTATATTCACATGCTAGCAAGGATCAATTTCAGCATGCATGGAACAAATCAACACCCACTCACGGTAACTTATCAAACCCGACTTTCTCTATTTCTATCAAAACATAGAACGGATCAGAACATGCCAAAATCTCTTATAAGATGTATCACAATTCCATGATAGAGAAAAAAAACTCAGTTCCCATAAATTTAGTCAAAACCAGTTTCTGAGATTCTTTTATTTATTTTATTTTTATCGAGAGTGGAGGAATTTCTCTTAGAGAAGATGAAGGAAGAGAAAAAGGAGGACAAACTCTCATACCTTCCGTTTTTCTTTTTTCATACACAGTTGTTTGAGGGTGAAAACGGTTTCTGTTGATTTTGGTAATTTCGAATGTGTGGGTGAGAAACGAGTCTAAACCCTAAACAATGCACTTCAATCTGTACAAATCCGGCCTAAACTAAGAAATGGTCATTCCATACTTGCTTCGGTCACAAAGTGAAGGAGAAGGGTTGGTTTTTGGGAGGGAAGCGAAGAGAGTGTTGAGACCAGAATAGTTGATTCTGGAAGAGTAGTTGTTTTACGACTTGTATCAGAAAGTGGGAAGCTAACAGATTAAAAGCTAGCCAATGTTTTCTGAGTGTTATATGCTCCTGACCAGAACTTGTTGTTCGGTGGAAATAGGTAAAACCTATTTATACAAGTCGAAGTGAAACGTACTCTGGTCTCGTATGAAATGAAAAACAGATGAGTAAATGAGAGGAGTTGGTAACCGGTAACGCCTGGAATTGATGTTCCATAAAAGAAAGCGTTTCACCATTGCTCCTTGTATTTACAAACCGCCTCATCCTTATGACACTGTCTTGTAACGGGCGTAGTGTATGCCGAATGTTGTAAAACGCCAAACCAATACCCAATGAACATCCCCCAGTTTGTAACATGTGTTGATGTCTCGAGTGTTTTCGCGGAAAACATGTATCATGTTACTGTTGTTTGGCAAGTTGAGCTTGGGAGACTTGCCGGCTCGGTGGTGACCTTCGATGGTCGAGATTTTGCATCTTGAGAGTATGGGTATCCGTTGATTATTGCAACCCTTCGTTTGGTAGATAGTGGCATGAAAGCATGGATTTAATATGGCCTAGTTCAGGTGCGGCCAAAAGCTAGGTTTTGGCATTGTTTGGGCACGACCAAAACTAGGGCTTGGCGTCGGGCCAAAGGTTTCCATGCGTTAGCTGGTAACCTTGGACGGCTAAGATCTGCATCTTTGATGGAAAGGTGGTCATTGATTGTTGCAAGCTTTCGTTTTGGCAGTCATAAAGGGAAGGCTGGCATGGTATGGTTTAGGCGCGGCAAGGTGGCTGGCACGGCATGCCATTGGCACATGTGGAATGGTCGGCATGCCTTGGCGAAGTTTGGGCGTGGCCAAAACTAGGGTTCTGACGTTGGGCCAAAGGTTACCATGCGTTGGTTGGTGACCTTTGACGGCTAAGATTTGCATCTAAGATGGAAGGGTGACCGTTGGTTGTTGCAACCCTTCGTTTTGGAATCCGTAAAGGGAAGGCCGTCATGGTATCGTTTAGGCGCGGCAAGGTGGATGGCACGACATGCCATTGTCACATGTGGCATGGTCGGCATGCCTAGACGCGATTTGGGCGTGGCCAAAACTAGGGTTTTGGCGTTTGGGACAAAGGTTACCATGCGTTGGTTGGTGACCTTGGACGGCTAAGATTGGCGCCTCAGATGGAAGGGTGGCCGTTTATTGTTGCAACCCTTCGTTTGGAAGCCAGCTGCATGGTTGCATGGCCGACATGGCTTTGGTGTGAAGTGGAGTTGCTGGAAGCTTGCGGCTTGCAAGGGAGTCGCTTGCATCTTGGAAGGGAGCCGCCGGAAGCGTGCGGCTGTGTCTAAATTTGGGTTTGACATACCGAAACCCTAATTAGCGCCCTTTACTATAATCGTCGTAGAATTCTCGTACGGACTCGGCTTTTGACGATCCGCCCCTCCATTTCAACCAGATAAGAATTCTCTATCTCCTTCCGAAGGAATATTTAGGTCATGAGCTCGTTTGGGTGGTGAAAACAGCCCGAAAGTAAAAACCAGGAAGAATTCAGGAGAGATGACGGCATGGCCAAAGTTAGATTTTGGTGGCACAAGCCAAATAATTTGGCGTCGTGGCCAAAAGGTCGCCACAAGTCTTTTAGTTCGGTGGCGGACTTGGACGGCTGAGATCTGCATCTCAGATGGAAGGGCAGCCATTGATCGTTGCAACCCTTCGTTTTGGCAGCCAGCGTCATGAAGGCGTGGTCGGCATGTGTTTGGCACGGTTTAGGCATGACCAAGCTAGGATTTTGGCATAGTTAGGTGAGGCCAAAAACTAGGGTTTGGCATTAGTTTGGGCGCGACCAAAATTGGGGCTTGGCGTTGGGCCAAAGGTTACCACGCGTTGGCTGGCGACCTTGGATGGCTAAGATCTGCATCTCAGATGGAAGGGTGGCCGTTGATCGTTGCAACCCTTCGTTTTGGAAGCCAGCGACATCTAGCGGGGCCGGCATGGCTTTGGCATGGAAACGTGGCTGGCATGGTTGGTATGCCTTGGCGCGGAGACGTGGCTGGCATGGTTTGCCATTGGCAAGGTGGTGCGGCTGGCATGCCTTGGCGCCGAGACGTGGCTGGCATGGTTTTCTATTGGTACGGTGGTGCGGCTGGCATGGTTGGAATGCCTTGGAGCGGAGATGTGGCTGGCATGGTATGCCATTGGCACAGTAGCATAAGAATTAGGGTTTGGCATAGGTGATGTCGGTCAATGCTAAGGGTTCTTCCATGGAACATGACACATGTACATAAAAAAAAGGTACCCTGGTAATTCTTACGTAGGCATGCTGATTGATTCAATAAATGTGTTAATGGTCATAATGACGTCATGTCAGATGTGCGGTTTTACGATTTTAACCCTAAGCTAAAAACCACCATCAACAACAGTCTAAGATATTACCAATGTCAAATGGCTCACCCTACAAGAACCAAAAAAACTGAACACCAAATTGTAACATCAATGACATGAATGTAAAATACATATTACAAAACAAGTACAACGACAAGTTTGAAGTCAAAACAATTGGCAGTTTAATTTCAGAATGTCATAATTAAGACTTCAGCTAGGACAACTAGGGTAATTTGGGTGTAACATTAAAAGAAAAATCTACTGTATTGCAAACAGATTATGAAAAAAAAAAATACTTACATCCTTATATCCATGAAGCATTTAATGAGCACCATCAATGTCTTCTCTTTTGGTCGACAATCAACAGAGATTTGAAATTTTTCAAGTGTTCATCCACAGACCCTACTTTCAAAACCAAAAGTAGTGGATTAGTAAATACAATGACTCTGCTTTAGGTTCATAAATTGAGTAGAAATCAAGCTTACCGCGAAGCTGTTGTGCTTGAGTACCCCCAAAATCTAATTCTTCCTGCTTCAGCTTTTGATTGCTCAAAATCTGAAGAAATCACAAACCAAACTCATTATAACAAATTTCAGATCTAAGTGATGGAATACTATTAAACCAAATCAAAACAACAATAAACCCTAGAAAATCAATACAACAGATGTACACAAACCTAACTCAAAACTCAAATCATAAAACTGAAATTAGAACCAAACCCATATTTAAACTCTATGAAATGAAATGAAGAAAAATAAAAATTGCGAATAGTTCACATTATAGTCATAAAAAAGAAACTAAGGTTTTCTAAACTCATATTCTTGGACTGGTCTGGAATATGTAGCACGGAGAATGAGGGATTGAATATTGGATTATGTAAGAAAAAATCAAACTTCGTTCGATAAGAGATTTGGATTATTAAAAGATTGGGTTTGGATTCTGAAGATGGATTTTGATTTTTGTTGTTAACAGATATTCGATTCATGGTTTCAAAATCGAGTGATGAGATTTAGAAACAGAAGAAAAGGAAAATGTCTTTGAGCAGAGAGGAGTAAGAGAACGAAGAGGAAAATATCTAATCTAGGCTTTTATCCTGACTAAAACCAGAACCTCATACATTATTTACAAAACTACCACTTACAGTTACGACTTCCACATATACATTATTTTATCTCGGGTTCAAAGATTACTAGAGTTAGACCTGAGTTTCGCATTCAGATGAAATATATTAGGTTTGAACATCCCAGGTTCAAAGATTACTAGAGTTAGACTTGAGTTTCTCATTCAGATGAGATGAAGATGAAGTATAACAAATTTCAATATCCCAGGTTCAAAGATATTACTATAGTTAGACCTGAGTTTCTCATTCGGATGAACTGATGATGAAATATAATAGATTTCAGTATCCCAGGTTCAAAGATTACTAGAGTTAGACCTAAGTTTCTCATTCGGATGAACTGATGATGAAATATATATCAGATTTGAACATCTCAGGTTCAAAGATTACTAGAGTTGGATCTGAGTTTCCCATTCCGATGAACAGAGGATGAAGTATATCTGCTTTTAACATCTCAGGTTTAGAGATTATTGTGAAAATGACCAGATTACCCTTACTGTAAAAAAATGCAGTAAGTATTTTGGAGACTGTGAAAATGAACCAGACTACCCTTATCGGAATAAGTGTATCAAATATCCCGGGGAATGTGAAAATGACCAGACTACTCTTATCAAAAACAAGTGTGGTAGATATCCTAGAAATTGTGAAAATGACTACTTTACGCCTCGTCCGAAAGTTAGTGAAATATCCATTTTATCACTGATTTTAAAGTTTTATAAAATGGCCATTTCACCCCTAGACCGAAATTTTAACTGAGATGAATATTTTTTTTAAATTACAATTTTGAACGCCGACTAATAAAGAATGAGAATATATTGACAAAATATACACGAAATTTAAAAGTCCGTTATCCAAAATTCTAACAAAATTGACAAAATTTTCACTAAATGGACGTTGTTACCTAAATAGACGTTGCACAAAATGTTAATATAATGTAGGATATTAATATGGAATTTACGCAAAATGAACAAAATTTAATTGAAATGTACACAAAATTTCAACAAGTAACTCACAAACGGAACGACAATAATTTTATTGGTAAAAAAAGTAGATGCTCTTCTCAGACTCGTTTTTTCAACTCAAGGAGAAAAAGCTAATATAAGTTGGAGAGGAAATTGCCAAAAATCACCGGAATCATCTTCAGGTGACCGGAAAACAGTAGCCGGTCACTGGTCAAACTAAGGGTCTGGGGCTTGAGTCAGTTACTGAGTCAGATGTTCTGACTCGGCTGAATGGGTTGATTGGCCCTGGCCTTGGCTTAGGCCAAATGTTGCGCCGCTTTATTGCTTGCCTACACATCAGTTCCCATTTCAACTGCTACTCAGTTTCTCTACAAACTACCAATCTAGAAACTACAACCAGCAATAACCACTTTCTGCAACAACAAACAAACCAACAACAGACACCATTTGCCTGCACCCCTCTTGTTCACCAGTCAGCTCACACAAACTCGTCAAACCACAGATACACAGCTTCTCTTGCAATTCCAGCTCAACCATAGCCTCTGCAACACCAACCACAACAGACACATCTTCTCCATTCCAACAGATAATTGCAGTTCAGACCAAACACCTGCAACAGCCAAACACCCATTTGTATCTCCAATTCCATAAACACAGATTGCCATCAGCTCATCTCCTGTTGTAGGTCAGCAATACAAATTAGGTAATTCCTCTAATTCGAGGAAATAAAAAAGGTTATCATTTACGATTCATACCTAGCCTTCATGACCCTTAACAGAAAGCTAGATGCCGCATTGTGATTCCCTTGCGAGTTGCAACAGCTACTACCTCACATGGCCTGTAAAATAGTTCATGACACGGTCAAAGTTGATCGTTCTGTTGGCTTTAGATGAACATGTGTATAAATAACAAACAAGAGGTGCGGGCGAGTAAAACGTATGCTTAGCTGTTCCTAAAATGCATCTTTTATCAGATTCTTGGGGACACTCGTAATGGATTTTTAAGTACAGCTACCTCCAAAACAATTTTTTGGTGATTCCTCGTGCAAATGATATACACTTATTTATCATGTATGTTATTCACATGATGAGATGGCTTCCAAAAGACAGACCCTAATTCAGGATCAGCATTGCCCTCTCAACAGGATTGTTTGTAAATGATTTGAAACAGACACAATGAGTCCTTGTAGCATATGCTTACCTGTCAATATTGGGTGCCCAAGCAACAAAATAAACTTGATCACCCTTGTCTCCCGCCAGTGCCAACTCTGCAACCGGTAGCCACCGCTGATGAGCCTCATCAAATTCCCAAACCTGTATACTATAATCTTGTGTCATTTTTCTTAGAAATTTTATCTTTTAGTAAATTTGTTAAAAGTTGACAGAAGAGAAAATTAATCAGCCAGTACAACTGAACTTGAGAAAAAAACACACAAAAGGCAGACATTTATTAGGCCAGACACAAGTAATTTTTTTGGACCAAAACAATCTTGTATGGGTAAACTTACAGATTGCATTTCCAATAATGGAATCATCTAATTTATGTTAATCAGCAGGGTTTTCAATAATGGAATCAGTTCAGTACAAACACAAATTGAATCCTTAGCAAATAAACCAATTTTACGCTCTAAGAAAACATCCAACAACCGAAACCCAGTTCTAAAATCAATCAAAACTAACCAAAATCTAGGTCTAGATATCCAAAATTTAGAAAACCCCTGATTTTTTTCCCGTAATTTCCCCCCAAATTTCATATAACACAACCTAAAACATGACTAACTATCAATTCAAATGGAAAAAGAGAACTCAAAATCACTTAACTCATCAACAAAATCGACAAACCATGGTTTTTATCAACACCAGAATCACCTCTAGACCATCTTCATCGTTATCATCGTTTAGATTTAAGGTTGAATTTGTCGACATGATTAACATAAAACCTGACCTGGATAAAATCGATCGATTTAAAATCAGATTGACGGCTTAGGTTGGAACTGCAATTTTTACGCTCTGAGTCTCGTTAATGGCGGAATGAAGAACATACGGGGAAGATGAAGAACAGAAGAGGAAGATATTTTCCTTTGTCTAAACTGTCTAGAGATATCGAAAGAAAAGGGCCTGGGAAGATATTTTCCAAGTCATGTACTCCCTCCGTTACTTTTTAATAGGCCGGTTTGGTTTTTGAGAAAATTAAGGAAATTAAGAAAATTAATCATTAAAAGTGGTCTCACGATACTTATCGATAAAAAAGTGAAAAATGGTCCCTACGACACTCATCATCAAAAAAAGTTAAGAGAAAAGTGTCATCAAACTATACTAACACTGACTTTCCCAATTAGAAACCAAATTCTATTTTTTTTTGTAACATTTATTTATAGAAACCGGCCTATTAAAAAGTAACGGAGTGAGTAGAATGGATGCTAATTTTTACGATTTAAGTTGATTGAACTTGTTGTGTCCAATGATTTGCCACAAGGAATGGAGCCAGATGTGTTAATCTGATTTTGAAAAAGAAGGACAAATTCAATTCAAGATTCAAGGTGAAAACCATGCATGGTAATCTTAATTAGTAGAACTGCATCCTAGACAGATTTTCTGTTGGAAAGTATCCACGTTTGCAGTGTGGACGGCCGTGCGTGCACCCAGATGATGATGATTCAAATACAATACCTACGGGATTACATAAGCAATGATCTCAAAACTTCAGACGTAAGATAACAGCTTGGTGTGGCCGGGAACGCTGGATGCATCTACTGAATGACAACTATTTTGAGGTCCTGACTGGTCATGTGTACAATTTGTTTGTAGCTAGGTCCTGAATGTTATTATGCACGGGGTATACTGCAGTGATATTGCCGACTGGCCGACCATCGATGTTGCTGGTAGTGATTCTTAACCTTTTGAATTCTTCCTAAAGGGATGTATTAATAATACTCGATCATCATTATCATGGCCTCAAAGAGAAATGTAGGCGATCTTGTATACTCCGTCCCACTATTTAGCTATAGAGTAGGCCACTTAAATACCAGACGGAGGGAGTATATAAGGAAGATTTGGTTAAAGGGATGGATTATAACGTTGGACCACTAGCTCTTGTTACATATAAACCTAGGTAGCTGGACAAAAGACAAAAATAACTAAAAATACCATTAGCTGGACAAAAGACAAAAATAACTAAAAATACCATTGTACGATGAGAATGAGAATGAAATCCTACTCTTTTTTTTTTCTTTTTTTTTTCTTTTTAATGGAAATCATATTTCGATTCATTTATACTAAAATGATGATTACATGATTGCTTATAAGATTATCAGAAACACCAAAATACAAGATAATCTAAACCCAGATACAAATGACAATACCAATTGCTAGTACATCGCGAAGAGAAAGAGTCATAAATCGCAAAGACATCCAAATTTTGTAGATGTGGTAGTGATGAATGATGGTTTGAACCGGAATCAACTCCGACCATTTAATAAAGAATAATAAAGAATCGTTGGTGTTCTTGATGAATCGAGAGTAATAAAAAATCGTTATTAAACCGAAGAGAAAATCGTCCAAAAGACGAAGAAAATATCACACAAACAGCAGAAAAATGTCCGTAAACGCAAAAAGCAACAAAAAAGAAAAACCTAAAAATGTAAACTAGATTATTTTATCTAATTCATAAAAAGCTAAATATCCTTGCTCAGATCTAGGGCAAAAAAACTAGATCAGAATACATCCGAACAAGAAAAATGAAAATGTCCCAAGAGTTTTTCTTTTTTCTTTCTGAAGGTCTGGTTACCGAAAAATAACGGCCACCCCGTAAGGATGGTTTTTTTGGACGGCCACAATCACGTACAAGCAAGGACCATTGGGGCCGTCATCTTGGTCCAACAAAAACAATAATATTCTTAAAAATCCGAAATTGACCTAACCAATAGAGACGCATCACAAACAAGAGGCCTCCACAAATAATGCAGCGTTCCTATTATATTAGATCAGATCAAATTACAGCACGTGAAAAACAAACCCGTTAGAATAATATTATATATGTCCTACAACAAGGATTTGATAAAGACTTAACTCTTCACAAGAATTCTAAAATCATAATTCATTGATGTCAACCTGAAGTCTCATCATCCATGAATTCTTCTTCTATCTGACTATACCTGTAATAGTCCCTACCGCGTTTACACCCAAGATCCTCAAATCACCATCCCACTCACTCCTTTCTAGACACTTTTTGACAGTCACTATTTGGACTGTGCACGTTCAGTTAGACTCACTCTCTCTAATGGAACATCACCTTCCGTCTTACTCACTCAATGATCACTGACTTCGACCTTGACACCAAAAACTAGCCGCAATCACTACATATATATATATATATATATATATATATATAGAAATGGCAAAGATCGACATGCAAATTTATTCAATCATCATCATATTCATTTATGTACGTACTCATAACTCATCAATTTATCATATCATATATTTGTTTCTTTTATTTTTAAGACAAATAATGATTCGGAACGATACAGTTGATGATCCATCATCGTCTCTTAGTCATAGCAATGGTAACGGTAGTGAGCAGTCCAAATATAGGGGTGTAAGAAAACGTAAATGGGGTAAATGGGTAGCGGAGATTCGATTACCAAATAGTCGAGAACGAATTTGGTTAGGTTCTCATGATACACCGGAGAAAGCAGCCCGAGCTTTCGATGCTGCACTCTTTTGTTTACGTGGTCAAGGAGCTAAGTTTAATTTCCCAGACAATCCTCCGAATATTCAAGGTGCTAGCTCGACGATGACTCGAGCTGAAATTCAAGAAGTTGCTGGTAGGTACGCGAATGAAGAAGACGAACAACAACACAATGAAGAAGAAAACATAAATCGGTTGGAAACTTCTAACAATAATAGCGACAATGGTACTACGGACTGGGAATTCCTAGATTTGTTGTCGGCTTCCAGGGATGCGGGTGGTACGTCGAGTACGGTTAATAATGAGTCTGATTTTGGTGTTTATTCCGGTGTTAATGATTTTCCTGGAGAGTTTCTGCCATTAACACCACAACAAGAAGTTGGTGGGGGTGATTATGGAGATGAAAATGATGGTGGGTTTTTTCATCACCACTCAAATCTTTGGAACTTTTAAAATATCTAATGAACCAGCTCGGGCGATTCTAGTCTGCCAAGTTGATGGTTTTTCAAAAAATAAAAAAATTATAAATAACTGTTTCATGAATTGAGTCAAGTTGACTTTTGTCAAGCAATATTGAGCAGAGTCAGTCGTGTTAATTCGATTTTTGTACCACCTAGACTAGAGGCGTAAATTGGGTTGTGCCGGCACGAGCACAACCCAGCACAACACGCTAAAATCTGAGCCAGCCCAGCATGGCACAGCACGTTAGTTTCGTGGGATGTGATGGGTTAGCCTAATCGACACATTAACACACAACACAGCACGAGGCACGGATAAGCACGTGGCACAGCCCAGCACAACACGTTAAAAAAAGCACGTCATAACATGCACAAGTATACCATATAACAAGGCATAATACATCACATTTTGTGTATATTTCACAAAAGAGTCACTATTCTCGCTAGTTTTTGACATTTTATGTTGGCTTATTTTTATAACAACACATGTAATACCTAAATATTTGGAAAATATTTTTTTTTTTCAATATCGTTGTTATAATGTCGTTACCTATATTTGACTAGAATATTGATTTATATGGCAATGATCCAATTTTATATTTGATGAGCTATTTCTTTTTATTGAATAAACTTGTTAATTTTACTTGAAATAATTTCAAATGATATGTTGTCTATTTAAATTTTGGTGATAATGTCCGACTTAATGTATACATTAAGTGATTTCAAATTGTTTATAGCATGTGTTTCAGCACGACACATCACGTTTATTCATGTGCTATGCCCATGGATTGTGTTGTGCCTAGCTTTTAACTAGTAAAGCACAGCACCGCACAACACGTTTAAATCGTTGGCACAGTACAACATGACACATGACACGTGAAGCGCGCGATTTCGTGTGTCGGGCTGTGCCGGACCGGCACGTTTTACACCTCTAACCTAGGCAATTTCGTAGTGCCAAACCCAATTCACACTTGAGAATATCAGCGGCAATTTTTAATTCTTTTTTTGTTCCTATCTTTATGTTTGGTCATGTTTTATCTTCGAGGGAGGATCCCTCACACTTTTATTATCACACTATCTCACACGTTGGGCGTCATTTTGCGAATAAAAATCAAACCATAATGGATTTGAAGATAATATTTTAGGGATATGTTCCTCTTACCAAGTTCTATATCCCTACCAAAAATGAGCACATTCCGAAATATGAAACCTCATAATCTACTGGTCTTAATTTCGACGGTCAGAAATCCGTTGATTTTCAACGGCTCATTTTCAAAGTAGTAGATGGTGGTGTTATATGTCTCGGAATACCCTCATTTTTGGTAGGTATGTAGAACTTGGTAAGAGGAACATATCCCCAAAAGTTTAGCTTCAAACACGTTACGGTCTAATTTTTGTTCACAAAAATAACGCTCAATGTGTGAGATAGTGTGATAATAAAAGTGGGTGGGGATCCTCCTCTTTATCTTTTCCAATCACCTTGAATATTTAAACGGTTTTTCTTAAAGAATCTCTTGATGGAATATCTCTTAAAGGTTTTCTTGATGGAATATTCATGAACAAAACGTGGTATAATTAGTATTGCATTTTTTAACTTTATTTTAAAGTGCAAAACATTATGAACCATTAAGAATCCAACAAAAATTAAGTAATCAAAAAGTCTGAACATACCCCTCAGAAAAACCACGAAAAACCGCCTAAACACATTAAAAGTGGCCCCTGCTAAACTGCAGAGGAATGGATCCATTGGGCCCATAAATTCCAGATTTATATGAGGGGTGGTTTTTTTTCGTGGTTTTTTTGATGGTTTGTCTAAAACCACTGTTAAGTAATAGTGTCCAAACCTGTGGGGTGGGAATTCCGAACTTCTCCTATGGACTTTCCAGTGGCTTTGTACTCTTTTTTCTTACAAGTGAGTTTCCTCAAAAGTAAAATAGAACAGAATCAAAGGAATAATATTTTCATTTTCAAACAAAAATAAATAAATAACATTTTCCAGGTTTTCAGGAAAATATTATCCGGTAACACAATATGTCAATTGTCCTTAGTGTTTACGCAATGTTAGAAATGATGTTGTTCTAACCTTAACTTGGAATGGCGAATTATGGTATAATTTCACCTAACATTTGTTGGAAAATTGACACTAAAAAGGGTGAAGAAAAGAATGTTGTCTCTGGGTTCAAGACTCTAATAATAGATTCTTTTCGACAATTATTCGACCCTTCCCAATTAGATTGGCGAGTACAAATAGGTCAATGAATATTGTCGTCAGGATTCTTGAAGCCCCACAACAATGTTGGCAATGCTTGTACAACCTTGACCCAACCAAAGACACACAAGTTTTGTTTCTGATGATGCTTGTTAGAGAGAAACCATAGAGAGTTTTTATTGATATGTTTTGAATGGAAAACAAGGAAGCTATTTATAGAGAGTTTGACATCTATTGAAGATGACTCTTTATCTCCAAGAGGCATCTTTTCAGAGCGAATGGACATCTCTTCCAACAATGGTGTCTGTTGGGAAAACGATGTTTCTGTCGGTTTTCTAACTGTCATTAGAAACCCTAAAACAGAAAAATTCATACGAGACGCTGTCTCGCACTCTGCTGTAGCGCCTACAATTTAAGGATTTGTTGAAAATATCCAACAACATTTCAATCAGAAACTTTTCTTTATTTACGAGGCAGTACTCGGTTATATTTTTCTTCTTGCAAAAACCTATAAAACAGTCGTCGGTTAAATTACCAACTTTTTAATGGTCTAGGAGTTGCATATATATGGTTGTTATTTGATAATTTCAACACAGTAAATTCATTTTATTACCTAGCATAAAACAAATGTGCCAAATTAAACACAATGCATGAATACACATAAAAACAGAGTTTAATTATGTGCACACTTCTCTAAAGAGTGTATATTTGACGGGTTCTTTTGATTGGTTGATAAGTGAACTATTGACCCCATTACTCTCCATGTTTAGAATCTCGATCCTCGTTACATAACTCTCTTAATTAAATCAATAATAGAGATTGAAATGTTACGTGTACACCCGTTAACGAGTCAAAATCGGACTCCATAAAAATGTCATGAATTCTTTTTAAAAGAAAAGACATGCAAGACTCAGAGAATTAATTTTACACAAAATTGCATCTACAACCACAAACATATATAAACTTGTAAAAGAATCCACACTCCTTCGTATAGAACAAATTTTTTTCCCGAAGGATCCCTAGACTATATCCAAACTCCTTCAAATGGAAATTTATTTAGCAATTACAGGATTTGAACCCATACGTGCAGTGGAAGAGAGCATGAGAATCCGTTGATCACTTGGTTTTCCCTATATACATAGGAATTGGATATATGCGTCGATCACAGTGGGTGATTAGGAACTTAGACCATATCCAATGAGGGATTTGAACCCTTAAATAGGGGAATTTCTATGTCCAATGGGGTTGGGAATTCCCCAAAATGCTATTTCCCTTCCCCTATACAAGGGAATTTGATTGGGGAAAAGGGCATTTGGGAAGTGTTTTGATCTGTCTCCCGATAGGTATACGTATCACGATAGGTAAACAAAATGGTGATCGGTATTCAGTTTATTACTGATCCACGTTCTCAATCCCGGTCGGCATCCAGTGGCCCCACAAGCTCCCATGAACCCCTACCCAATCGGTTTGGCGATCGCTGAAATAATCATGGAGGGAAATATTTCGCGTTTTTTCTGTTTATGTCGGCCTATGTCGGGCTTTTCTTTCGCGTGATTTCGGTTTTGGTTATTCCGTTAGTTTATTCACACTTTTCTGTTTGTTTTTCCTATAAATAGAGATCTTTCTGCTAGTACTCTTCCACATTAAACCAGCCTCTAATCTTCCCAGCTTCTTTCATCCTCAAGCCATTACTCATTCCTTTCAAAAGTTGTTATAATCTAGAACCAAACAACATGTCTACTGGGAGTCGTACTCGTTATTCTCCAAAAGAAGATGTTGTTTTGAGCAAAGCATTTGTGTATATTAGCCTGGATGCCTCTAGAGGAGATAATCAACCTATTGATTTATTACGGGATAGAGTTGCAGAAATATATAATGATAACGATGTGTGCAATGAAACTCGTACCAATCACGCACTGAGCAACCACTTTAACAACTTGTTCTAGTTCACATCGACCCGTTTTTTCCTTGATGCAAGTTAACTGCTAAACCATCCTCTGCAAATTAGGCTATTATCCAATTAGAGCTTGGCGTGGTTGATATTTGTCAGTCTTTGTAGATTAGAGTGGCAGTCTGGCTATCAAGATTGTTGTTGATGTGTACGTAGTTGTACACCACTGTAAATATAAAAAACTTAAAAATGAAAATTATATAGTCATAAGGGTACTCTTATTCTAGATCGCGAAAAGAGATTTCCAAATATATAAAGCTTGCTAATTTTGGAAGAGCCGTCCCAAAGATAAATCATTTTTTTATTTTTTAAAGTTGCTAATTTTTTAAAGTTTAGTCATTTGGACTAAACTTTTAATATTTGAATTAAATTGCAAATGAGGAAGGTTATTCGTGTATTTTCCATATTTTAAATAACTTTTGGACTAAATTTTACCTAGTTAACTCGGGATGGACTAATCTGTATTTTTTGATGTGTTTTTGGACTAAACTGTTTTTTTCCCTCTTTATTATCACCTAGCTGTTTATGGGTAAAAATCGTTTCCGCCGATTTTGGTAAATTCGGTAGGTGAGTGAGAAACTGGTTTAAAACCTAAACAAATGTGCTGCACGTGAGCACTTTATAGATTCGAGAGATCAATCGACACAAGTCCGGCTTAAACCAAGAAATGGCCGTTCCTGGACTTGCTTCGGTCACAAAGTGGAGGAGAAGGGTTGATTTGGGGAGGGAAGCAAAGAAAGGTGTTGAGACCAGAATAGTGCGGGAGAGTAGTGTCTCGACTTGTATCGAGAAAGTGAAAGCTTCGAATCTTGCAAGAGATGAAAGCTTTTGGAGAGCTTGCAAAGTTGCCTTTTCTCGAGAGTGTTGTGTTTTTCTCCTGACCGAGACTTGTTGTCTGGTGGAAATAGGTAAGACCTATTTATACAAGTCGAGATTGAAACGTACCCTGGCCTCATGAAGGAAGGGAGTAAAGGGTGAAATAATGGGAGGAGGTGGTAACCGCAAGGTTTTTATGGGTGAAAACGTTTTCACCATTATTTCCTCATTTATTTGACTGCTTTATTCCTATTCATGCTTTCTTAATGTGAGCATAGTGTACGATGCATGCTGTGACCGCCAAACCAAGACCCCCCGAAAGCATCCCCGGTTTGTGTTGATGTCTCGAGTGTTGGTTGCACCTTGAGTGCAAGTGGCGCTGCTAGGGGCGTGTATGGCATGTGCGGAATGCCTTTGTTGCGGGTTGCACCTCGAGCGCAAGTGGTAATGCCAGAGCTGCTAGTGGCGTGTGTGGAATGTTCCAATGGCATGTGCGGAATGCCTTGGCGGTAGGTTGCACGGTTTGCAAGTTAGGATACCAGCGTGAGTTTTGGCATGTGCCAATGACACGTACGGCCAAGTTGGCGTAGGTTGCACGACATGCAATTTGGGCTACCAGCGTGCATGTTTGGCATGCGTGGCCAATTTGGATCACGGCCTGGTAAGAAAGCTACCAGCGATGCGTGTTGGCATGTGCCAATGGCATGAGTGGCCATTAGGACCACGGCTTGGTGAGAAAAGCTACCAGCGAGCGTGTTGGCATGTGCCAATGGCATGCTCGGCCATTAGGGCCACGTCCTGGTAAGAAAAGCTACCAGCGATGCATGTTGGCATGTGCCAATGGCATGCTCGGCCATTAGGGCCACATCCCGGTGAGAAAAGCTACCAGCGATGCGTGTTGGCATGTGCCAATGGCATGCTCGGCCATTAGGGCCACGACTTGGTAAGAAAAGCTACCAGCGAGCGTGCTGGCATGTGCCAATGGCATACTCGGCCATTAGGGCCACGTCCTGGTGAGAAAAGCTACCAGCGAGCATGTTGGCATGTGCCAATGGCATGCTCGGCAATTAGGGCCACGTCCTGGAGAGAAAAGCTACCAGCGATGCGCGTTGGCATGTGCCAATGGCCTGCTCGGCCATTAGAGCCACGGTTTGGTAAGAAAAACTACCAGCGAGCGTGTTGGCATGTGCCAATGGCATTCTCGGCCATTAGGGCCATGTCCTGGTGAGAAAAGCTACCAGCGAGGATGTTGGCATGTGCCAATGGCATGCTCGGCTATTAGGGCCACGTCCTGATGAGAAAAGCTACCAGCGAGCGTGGTTGCATGTGCCAATGGCATGCTCGGCCATTAGGGCCGCGGTTTGGTAAGAAAAGCTACCAGCGATGCGTGTTGGCATGTGCCAATGGCATGCGTGGCCAATTTGGCCTAGGTTGCACGGTTTGCAAGCCTAGGCGCGGGCGCTACTTTGGCATGGCGCGGCTAGGTCCAAGGTAAGGGTGTTTGGCTTGGCGTGGCGTGACCAACATAGCTAGGGCCAAGGCAGAGTGCGGTTGGCATGGCGCGGCTAGCTTGGGCTAGGTGTGGCTGGCATGATTTGCCATTGGCACGGAGGTGCGGCTAGCATGGTTGGCATGATTTGGCGCGTTTGGTGTGACAAGTATAGCTAGGGCCAAGCCAGTGTGGGTTTTCATTGTGCGGCTAGCTTGGGCTAGGTGTGGATGGCATGATTTGCCATTGGCACGGAGGTGCGGCTAGCATGGTTGGCATGCCTTGGCGCGTTTGGTGTGGCTAGCATAGATAGGGCCAAGGCAGAGTGCGTTTGGCATGGTGCGGCTAGCTTGGGCTAGGTGTGGCTGGCATGATTTGCCATTGGCACGGAGGTGTGGCTGGCATGATTTGCCATTGGCACGGAGGTGTGGCTAGCATGGTTGGCATGCTTTGGCGCGTTTGGTGTGGCTGGCATGATTTGCCATTGGCACAGAGGTGCGGCTAGGGCCAAGGTAAGGGTGTTTGGCTTGGCATGGTGTGACTAGCGTAGCTAGGGCCAAGGCAGAGTGCATTTGGCATGGCGCGGCTAGCTTGGGATAGGTGTGGCTGACATGATTTTCCATTGGCACAGAGGTACGGCTAGCATGGTTGGCATGCTTTGGCGCGTTTGGTGTGGCTGGCATGATTTGCCATTGGCACAGAGGTGCGGCTAGCTTGGGCTAGGTGTGGCTGGCATGATTTTCCATTGGCACGGAGGGGAATTAGGGTTTTGTTCGTTGTAACCCTAATTTGAAAAAATACCCCCTATTAATTACTGACTACATGCATTAAATGTTATAATAAATGTGTCACCGGTGACATTAGGTTATTTTGGGTTTTACGATTTTACCCTTTGTTTAAAAACCACCATCAACATTAAGTCCCCTGCTTAGATCGGAACAGGAGCTTTGTTGCGAGGTAAGCATAAGATGGTGACAAACTATCAGCAGCAAATCGTAAAGAGAATTGAGGAGGCTTGTCTGACCTTTTTATAGATAGGATTTGGAATCCTTGCCTCTGGCAGTTTTGCACAAATCGGGAGGCTGGCACAATTGGGAAGTCAGCATCATTGAGAGACAAGAAGTTGGCGGCATTGAGAAGTTGACGCGAGTTGGGAAATTGAGCGTGTTAGCTGGAGGGACCGACGCAAAGTGGGAAGCTGATCGTGCTAGCTGGTGGGACCGACGCAAGGTGGGGAAGCTGAGCGTGCTAGCTGGCGTGACCGGCGCAAAGTGGGAAGCTGATCGTGCTAGCTGGCGGAACCGGCGCAAGTGGGGAAGCTGAGTGTGCTAGCATGCGGGACCAGCGCAAAGTGGGAAGCTGATCGTGCTAGCTGGCGTGACTTGGGCGGTCGTTGGGAAGTTTGGCACAATTGGTGGGACCGGTGTGGCTTGGAATATTGGGGAAACTGGCACGAGCTTGATGGGACCGGTGTAAACAAGGAGGGAGTAGGTGTTTCTACAGATAGCAAAGTTTCCTTATTTTGCCTTCCTTCACGCGCGTCTTCAATCAGGGCATTATCCATGCTAAAATATAGAAGCGTTATGTCCCTCATTGCTTCCTTTCCCTTTTTAAGGTTCCGAATTCATACCCAACGCAATTGTACCGCCTCCCTTGTTTGAGAAAAGGTTATTCTTGTTGAGTTTCTTTCTTTGCCTAGAGACGAATCATCCTCTAAACAACCAGATTCTCCAAGTGAAGGCGCGAGGTATGACTCTTGCAAAAGCACCCCGACTAGGGTTATTCGGGCTAAGAAGATCATACCGGTATGTTTTCTTATTCTTCTTTGTTCGTGTTATCCTCTTTTTATATGTGTATAAATATGATGGAACTTGATCATTTTCCCCATTCTTTACAGTGTATGATGGGACCCTCCAGGGATGGTCGCGCCTTTAACTCTTCGGAGAAGGACTTCAGACTTGGCGGAGATAGATCTTCTTCTCTTGGGGAGGCATTGGATGGGATTGAATATCCGTTCCATGAAGCTAGTGAAATCATTAAGGACCTCCCTTCCATCTATCCTCATGAAGAATAGGTGCATGTTCGGACTTTCTTGGGTTCAGTGAGCATGGAGGAGGGGCGAGAGAACGAGGAAGATTCTTGGCATGTTGAGAGGTTTCAGTGTGGCAAGACTTTCCTCGGTCCGGGTATGGGGCGGATCGTACTGTTTCTAGGTTGAAGCGACGGAAAAGCGAACGTGTGGGGGTCTTGGAGGAGAGCGCCATGATTCTTGACTCTGATGCGGATGAATCAAAAAAAAAACTTTTTCCGAAGTGTCACTGAGAAAACCTTCGAAGGAGCATATGACGGAAACGAAATACCCTTTGAAGTTGATGCCAAAGGTGTCGCCGGAGGGGTCATGGTGGCGTATGCTGGACCGGTCGTCGGGGGAGGACACACAAGTTACCGCGGGTTGCTTCGGGATGGGATGTTGAAGTTGCTGCTGCTAACACCGTTGAATGGAACCTTTATTGCCCGGGGGATTGCTGAGGGAAGTACTTGAAGATAGCCTTACCCGAGGGGACTTGTGCTCCATCCTTCGAGGGATAGTTCTTCCCTTTTGTTATTTCTGTTAGCTGCTTTAGTTCCCCTGATGCTTTTTTTCTTTTTTTTCGTAAACTCATCTTTACCTTCTTCTTCATCACTCAATATTTTGCTTCGTATATATTTTTTTGAAAGAGGTTGTGGTATGATGGCTCTGCAATGGTTTTCTGGGTTTATCTGATGTATTTCTCTGATATCTGGAGAATTTGCTTGGAAAGAGATGTATTTATGCTTTTTTTTTTTTGACAGAAAAGGGAATCCCAGGGAAAAAATACAAACGGTGTACTCATCTTGGGGGAGTACAACTACTAAGAGTAATTGTTAAAGGAAATACTAAAGGGGGGGAGTGATTGGGAAGTACAGCGTTTTTGGGATTGGAGACCTTGAGCCATCGCGAGTGAATTATCACGCCTTCGGTGTGTCTGTATTGATGAGCTTGCAATATCCTCCCAAAAGGGTATCCGCAACCAGATACAGCTCGTCTTCTCTTTCATCGGGAGAATCAGTTTGAATAGCCATTTTTACTGTCATCCTCCCAACTTGAAACGAGTTTTCCTTAACAACTACACCTCCGATTGAAAACGGGTTCAGACGTCGTGCAACCGTTTGAGTCTTGGATTCGTTGGTTTCAATAGAATTTTCCAAGCTTCTTGCAAAGTGTTCAAATGGTCCAGCTCCCCATTCACATTTCTTGACAGCGTTCGTGCCAGTAATCCCGCCGAGTCCCCATGACGGAATGGGGGAAGGAAAAACTGGTTGCAGAAAAGGTTGCTCGGTCAGACTTACTTGCATTTGAAAACCATGAGCTAGCGCCAATGGGTCCTTTCCGGATGTCTGGGTTCCTTCAATAGTTCGTTGATGCGATAACCAGTGGGATGATTTGTTGGGAATTCCTTCGGGCGTGGACGTCGGCAGAGGGCGTACATCAAATTTTCGCTTTGTTGTCGAGCACCCATAAGCGTCCCAATATCATGTCATGATCTAGTTATTTGACAATGTGGAATTTGCTATGCTTTATAGCGTCTCCCATCTTGATCTCTAGGTTGATGTATCCATGTGCGTTCAAAGTTTCTCCTTTCAAGTTCTTAATCACGGACGGGGAATAGGTAGCGTCTTGTTTTGTAAATCCTGCTGCCTTTAGTGTCTTGAAAGTAATGATGTTGTGGTCAGAGGCCGTGTCGATGAGCGTGTCGTCAAATTCGTTACCTCTTAAAAGGGACATGGTCAGCGGTCCCAGCCTCCTTTTGGTTCCGCCCGTTTGGAAAGCTTGGGCCCCGGCGTGGTTTCCGAGGAGATAAAAAGTCGTTTGCCGATACAACACGATTGAGAGTGCGAAAATATCTTGGCGCTGCACCTTGGAAAGATAGAGAATTTCGCATACATGTTGCATCATGGATTGTACAAGTCTCGTGCACGGAGTCCCGGAGGACCCGCAGTTTCTTATTGGGAGTGGGTCTCGATGCACTCTTTCGTCTCCCCGGTTGGAGTCCTCCCGCTTCTATCCTTTCTTTGAAAATATGCTTTAGTCTGTTGCAATCGCTGGTCGGGTGGTGAACGAACCTGTGGTAGTGGCAGTACTTGGGGTTCGCCATCTCAGCCTCAGTTGGTGGACGTCTGGGAGGTGGCAGTCTGATAACATCATCTTGAACCCAGGCTTCTAGGAGGTCAATCACCTCCTCGATGGGAAACGGGAAATCAAGGGTATTTCCTTCGGTCTCATGATGCTGCATGGGAGTTTTAGTGACGGTCTTTCGTGGCGGGGGTTCCCGTTGCGCCGGCGCTTCACGTTTTGGCTAGTGGCTCGTAGTTGGGGCTTTCCATTTTCCCCTTTCGTTTACTATGTTCGTGGAGGATGAGCCGGCATTAAACTTCTTGCTGATGAGGCGTCTACTCCCGCGAGTTTCACGCGTGTCTTCGATTCGATTTGGCCTAGCTCTTTCCAGTAATGCTGGTGATGTTGTTGCAGATCGTCTGGAGGCTTCATGGAGTTCGGAGAACGTTTGGAAGCGCAAGTTTTCTAGCAGGGCGCGGTAAATAGGAACCATACCATTGATGCATGCGTTCACCAGTTGTTGCTCGGTCACGTTTGGGTCGTGACAGTCGAGTGCGTGAACCCTGAATCTTTTGACGAAATCATTCGGATGTTCGTTATCCCACTGTTACATTCTTCCGAGGTCTGAGAAAGTAACTTGTTCAGTCACGAAGAAGTATTTCTTGTAAAACGCAGTGACCATGCTACTCCAGTTGGGAATGCTGTTCGGTGGGATGCTGTTCTACCATGTATACGCCCTTCCAGTAGGTGATTTTGAGAATTCCCTTAAATGAAGAACGTGATTATATTCATGTTCACCTAGGGATTCTAGGATACGGGAGACATGCTCATGTGCATTCCCGGTACCATCGTACATGGTAAATTGATGAGAAGAGTACCCCCTTGGGAGAGGGATTCTATGCATTTCGGATGGGTAAGGGGGTTGGTGATGATGTACGTCCAATTCATCATTCTTGATTCGGTTGCGGAGAAGTTGTTCCAGATCTTCTCGCGTGACGAAGTTTGGCAGCTGATCTCTTTCCAACGGGATTCTAGCGCGAGTTTCCTCATCCGTGGAGGCGTGCTCCGCCGAGGTGCTGGCGTCGGGGTTGTTGGAGACGTTCCTAAGCGGCTCTGGAGGACGAGACTCACGTGGTAGTCGCTCTATCATGGTTTTGAGAAAGACGAGTACCTCCTTCTGTGTTGAAACCATATCCGTCTGGGCTCTGGCGAGCATCTCCTGTCGTTCCATCAAATCAGCGATGGTGACATCAGGACGACTTCCTCTGGTCCCTCCGGTCTCTCGTCCCGTCGGCGGGGTAGTTGGAACCTTAGTTGTGGTCGGAGGCGCCATTCTAGACGAAGCATTAGGGGCCGTAGCGGCGGCTCTGGCCCTGGTAACTGGTGGCGTGACACCCGAAGAGATATTTTTGTTGCCGTGATTAGAGAGTTGTGCAGAGACACTAGAGGAGGCAGCGGCTCTGTCCCTGGTGATTGGCGGTGTTACGCTTGAGGGAGTGCATTCGATGTTACTGTAGTCACCCGGTGATGCAACAACGTTATTGGGAGAGACGCTAACATCAGGGATGTGTTCTGCTTACGGTATTCTCGGCAGCCGCTCCGGACCTGAGTTCCACCATGTTGGGATTTGACGTTCTGGAAACGAAATCAGGAGTCGGAGTTGGTATTGTAACCGATAGATCAATCCTCACTAGTCTAGAAAGGGCTATTAATCACGCTTTTAAATGACAGATTAACTTTGTGATTAAAATTTTACAAACAAATTCTGTCATATAATATGAAAATGGTGGGGCCCTTCAATTAACGTAAAAAAACTGTCATTTTCAAACGTGATAATTTACTAGGTGTGTGATTTAATGATGAACCGTTAAATTACGAAATATGTCCGACGTCTGAATTCGGTTTATATACGCCCACCATTTATCGTTTATTGCGTGCCCAAAACTGCTAGCCACATATAGTGTCATGGTCCTGTAAGTTCGAAAATGGTTAGCCACCGGCATAGTTTCCATTCGTTTTTATGATCGGTTTTCCATAATCTAAGTCTTTCACCACACCTAATTTTACTTTGGACCCAATTTTATATCTCACTCTTCTTCCTCTTAACCTAACTGCGCCTCTCTCTTTCATCTTCGTCTCTTCTCCTCCGTTATGATCGAAGCTTTTGGCAGATTTCCACCAAAATTAGTTTCTTTATCTCATTGATTCGTTTTTCAATCGTATCATTCAGTGTCATATAAAAGTTGAAGAGAGAATTGTTGAGTTTTCTTCCTCTTCGAATTTATACGACTGAGTACTACGAAACCCTAACCCTGAATCACCGAAATACACGCACAATTTTACCTGTTTCTTTACCTTCTCAACCCATAGCTGTTCAAACTTAGCCGTATAACGAACCTGATTTTCGTTCTACCTTCTAAAACCCTACATCCATTTTGTTTTTTCTCTATAGAAGTTGAAGGTACACTACACCAAATTCAGGGTTTAGCAACCCAGATTCGCAACAACTCTAGAGCTGTTGCTAATTACTAACAAGAAAAGCATTGCCAAATTTTAGCAACACTTATTTCTCATTATAAACCCACTGTCGCTCGTGTTCTGTTGCGATTAGCAACTGCAGATATCATAAGCATGCGATTCACATGCTTCAGGTAACACTTTGGAACTCTTTCTCCGCCCATATTTTTGATATCCTTTTAGTGTATTGATATACTTCCACCCCTTGACCCCTTTGACTATTTCTACTACTTGTTTCTATCGAAGAGATAAGTTTCTCTTCTACCTCTTTCTTCTTCCTTTCTCTCACAGCAGTCGAAACCCTCTCGTCCCCAACCCTCTTTTCTCTTTCTTCTTATCTCTGCAGTTTCTCAATCTCTACTCTTCTGTTTCATCTCAGTTTCTCGATTTCTTCTTTCAGTTCTCATTTGGATTTAGATTTTATTTGTGATTCATGTTATTTATTGGAAGCGATGAAGAACACCTAATACCAGAACATAGACTCTTCTCCAAACAACATCATTGGTCAAATGATCAAGATCTGGGTGATATGGGGTAACTCTCTTTTCTCTATTTTTTTTATCGATTTTCCCCAAAATTTTCAATTAGGGTTTCCAATTTTCTATTATTTCGAGCCTTTTGAACTGATTTTGTGAACTGTAATTTCGATTAGGGTTTCATTTAAAGTTAGCATTTTTATCTACATACTTTTAGTGGTTTTGAGATCTGTTTCTGATATGGACGAGGTGAAGAGATGCGGACTAGTAGTTGTTTCTAAGTGATTATTCGTGTTCTTCGATTTTCAATGTTGGTTTTTATTTCTATGTTATTCAATAGAAAAGGCTAAGTTGACTATTTCGATTTCAATAGAATGGGTTTATCTATTCTTTTCTTTTATATTGTGTTTAAACAAAATTAGAGTTCTCGCAATTTTTTCATGGATGGTCTCTAAGCTATTATTTTGTCGTTGATGAATTTTTTGGTAGGTTTGTATTTGACCAAAATGAAAATTGACCACCTGTTGTACCTCTTGTTGATTGGTTGATGAAAGATGGAGTGTGCTTGGTTATTTCACTTGGTCTTTATACTTAACCTGTTTGAGTGAAGTCCTGGAAGGGTTTATTCCTCTCTGGATCTTTTTGGATTTTTAAAAGTAAAAGCATAGAACAGAGAAGCTGAAACTTTAGGTTCTTGTTGTTCAGAACATAATTTGATATGAGTTTGTCTTTGAAAAGAAAGTATGAAATGTCTAATGTACATGGGGTTCTATATAAGTGCAAATGGTTGTAGTTCATCAATGAATATGTTTTATAAGTTGATGAAAATGATGTGATGTCCAAGTCATGCTATATTAAAAATTATGAATAGGTTTTATAAGTTACTATCACATCTAATTGAATTAGTATGAAACTGGCCATTTATCTTCTAATTAAGGACATTTGCTTATTGCAGGATTAGCTGACTAGCATAATGAGAATGAGACACTAGATGAGGAGCAAAATGAACAGGTTTGATCCAACTACTAGTGCTAATATTTTTTTCTAAGCATTTTCCATTTTCACAGAGAAATTGTTCGTTGCATGATGTGTAGGAAATGGGCTTGAGTGATAGTGATAATGGTAACAAGAAGGTCTGTTGAAGAGACATGCTGAAGTTGCTAACAAGAAGGCTCCCCCTGGTGACCTTAAAAGTCAGGTTAAAATCTTTTACCATTTTGCTTACTATATTAGATTGTTACGTTGTTGAACGTTTTCTTTTGTGTTCTAATTTTCTGAAATTTCGATGGTGCAGAGATACGTGAATTTTGGTAGAATAATGTTATATGAGCCCAACTTCTGTTATGTCTAGTTTGTTATTTTGTTTTCTTGAAAAATATGGCCATACATCTAATGTAATCTACGTAATCTACTAATGCATGTTTTGCTTCCTTAAGCACAGTTGTTTAATGTAAAATCGCCAAAGGGGTTAATGACAGAGTGGATAAAAAAGACAAACGGCGAATGCTTCACATTGTTTACCGTGTTGGAGACTTGGACAAGACCATAAAGTATGTTTCTTCGGGGAATACATATCCTACTGCATGTTTATTAGTTGTAGTAGATGATTCATAGAGAAATAATGTATTGTGATTTCAGATTCTACACGGAGTGCCTTGGATGAAGCTGCTGCGAAAACATGACATACCTGAATAGAGATACACAAATCTTTTCTTGGTTACGGTCCCCGAGGATTCACACATTGTGGTTGAGCTCAATTACAGTAAGTAGCCTAATCCAGTAGCTCACCTCAACATTACTTCCAAACTCTGCCAAATGCTAGAGCCAAGTGACTTAACATTTTTATAATTTTGGAATGTCAACAATGTCTTGTTGTCCTGATCGTTTTTATACTATTTTGTAGATTATGGGGTCGGCAAGTGCTATACGGTCATCCACTCCTAGCATTAAGGGGTCAGCTTCTAAGCCTACGAAAACTATTAGCAGGGTTAAGGTGCAAGGTACTGTTTTTTCTTTTCTTCGCACATTGCATCTCATTTACCAATGTTTCCGTGGAATCATGAGTTTTTCTTAAATTATTGCTTGTTTCACAGTTCGGAAAGTGAAAATGGATTTGGATTCACCCAATGGATGCATTTTTTTCATCCCTTCGTCCCTCAAAGATAAAAGTGGAAGCCCTTAGACATCGCTTGTCCAATCTACGGTCAACATTTTCTTCTGGATGGCAAGCAATTCGAAGGGTTCGTGTACAACCTCAAGTACCTGCTAGTGGCTCTTTCTCAAGGCACGGTTTAGCATATTTGCACGCCAGTAGTCGGTACATAAAACAAGTATCCCGACTTCTTAAAATTGGTGCGACAACTTTGCGCATGAGGTCGAACCATATGAAGTAGTGCAAAGGTATTTTTGTGTTTCAAGCTGAAACATTAATCATAAATTATCTTCAACTCATAAAGGACCAAGAAGTGGATGGGTTACATATAATGGACTGACAATAGCCTTTATATAACTTTTTATATTCTAACTCTAGCTTGGTATATAATGTTTAACTATAAGTGATTTTGGTAATTGTTGACAGAGACATACATCTGCATTTTGAGATTGAAAAGTTCAAATGATGACGAGACGGTTCAGTATGCAACCAGGATCCGGTGAAACACATTTATTGTACGTACCAATTTGTTGTTTTTCTATTGCCTATTCTCTAGTACTCCAAGCTAGTAAAATTTATTTGATTTACAATTTATTTCCCTCTTTTCCGGAATACGGTTTCCAGATAGTGCAGGTGATGATCTTTTTCTTGAAGTCCAGGATTCCAACGGAAAATACTGTGGCAGTGTCGTTGCTCAGATGGCTACTTTTATGGAGGAGACGGTAATATTCCTAGTGACTTTTTTTAGATTGTTGAGAGTATATTATTGAATTCAAGGCTAACATGTCAGTTATACTTCAGGGTGACAAGGTTCGCTGGTTGCCTTTTCACCGTGAACCAGAGCATGAGCTTGTTGGCAGAATACAACTGTGCATAAACTATTCTACCAGTATAGGTGAAAATGTTCATCTTAAGGTACAAAACTCTCCATCCTCTACTTTAAAAATCTTGTTAAACATCTGTGTTATTGTTTCTAAGCCGTGCTTATCTCTTATGCTAATTTAATCTTGCATAGCAAGGATTTATGGTGAAACATAGTTTGTATTAGACCTTCAAATTTTATATAATTTGAGATTATTTCCAAATGCATCATTCATTTCATGATTCAAGTTCACGGCCTCATAGCCTTACATATCCTCAAAATTTACTCTTGCAGTACTAAGGGTCCCTGGGATTGAAGAACTTAAAAGTTAATTGGAGCAGAGGTATTCATACTTGCCCTCTTTTCATGTGTGCAATGAAAGAGATCATGCATTTCAGCTTAATTAAACAGTATGGTACTTCATGTATTTGTATTTCAGTTATTTTTTTTTCCTTATAGACATCCAACAAAGTATAGTTCATTTTCTCTTTAAAACATTTTGTAAGATTCCTTGATGTAATGTTTAGTTAATAGATGGCAGTATTTGTTGTGTCATGACTTACGTATTACGTTTCTTAGTTCAATTATAATTTTATGTTGAATGTGAGAGTCATTTGTTTGAATTATTAGAACAGGAAGTATCGGGAAATTGGGGGAATTGGGAAAATCGGTTTTGATTAGGTCAACGAAGACTTGACCTTTTTTTTGTCGTTGCAAAAGTTTAGCAACTGCGAAAATGTGTTGCTAAATATGAACCCGGAACAACTATATCCCCGTTTCGCTAAATATATCCCTAATAGCTCTAAAATTAGCAACAGAGTAGCAACAGTTTTTTCTGTTTCTATATTTTAATTTCGCATAGATTCATTTCTCATTGCTGCTAAATAGATTCTGATCAAATTAGCAAAATGAGAGCTAGAGTGTCATTTGTTGCTAAATCGCAGGTGTTTAGCAACCATGGAAATGCATTTGCAAGCCCGATCAAGAATGAGATATGAGCTGTTGCTAAACGTTAAATTTGGTGTAGTGGTAATAATCTTGGAACCTTCAATTTTCCATTTGTTCTTTATTATTATTAATTTCTTCATCACTATACATTTAATCCCTAGATGTTGTTTATATCTCACTAATACTTAAAAGGGTTTTGATGTTTGCAGGTGTTTATTGGCAATTGATGGTGTCCTGACTCTTACAAGGGTAAAAACCTATCTCTTTTCAATTACTCTCATAAGTACCAAATCTGTAATTAGCTTACTTGTGTTGTTTAGGTTTCAATCTTCTCTTTTGTTTTCGTAATCGTGTTATCTCGAATTGATCTCAAATTCATGCTTAGTGGAACATGATTGGTTACCATTCTATTAAACTTTTTTTTTTTTTTTTTTTTTTTTAATATCAGTTTGTTGATGGATAGGTATTATGTATGGATCAATACTGTTAAGGATTGGTAGAGTTTCTAGTATCACAGTAGCATTGCTTCATTTGATAGAAAACAGAGCTGGAACTTGGTATCTTGATTGTAATGAGCAAGTACCTAGTGAAACGGTTTTTTGTGGTTTTTAATCTTCATTTTATTGATGCAACTTTAATCTCTAGCGGCTTGTGGTTTTTTGTGGTTTTACAACTTTAATCTCTAGCGGCTTCACTGTGACTGCTGTTTTCTTCTTCTTCTAGGTATTAGCGGACCCGGTCTTGTTATGCATTTATCTCATGTCATTATCTCTTTTCTGATGCAGCATGAAAATCCTTCGGAGCTTGGTGGGAAGATGATATCTATGGCTCTCTTAGGAAAATGGTCCCTTAATGAGTCAACAGAGTAACATGAGCATTGGTCCAGAGGATGCTATTGAAGCAGAGGCAATCGAATCGGTTGAAGCTGGCTCTGGTCAGAAATGATGTGACTTGAGTCACTTCTGGATAAGTCCCGTTTTGTGAAGTAGAGCAGCGTACTGGTGATATATAAATAGTAGAGGAAGTTAGTAAGTTCATTCTGTTACCAAACCTTTAGTGGGAGCACAATAAAAAGTGTAAAGGGACTATCTCCCTATCCTCTTTTTCTGTTGGGCACCGAAAATCTATTAGGAAATGTGAATTGAACTATAATATCACTTTGTTTCTCAATACTCTAGGAATAATGAATATCTTGTCCATCCTCCTTATATTTGGTTATGTCTGAAGGTTGTTTTACTCTTTAAATAAAATCTTTTCCTGTAATTCTTATATTGAGAATTGATTTTCTGTTGGATATTTATGCATGTCGGCTTCATTTGCTTATTAAGAGTTTGGAACCACTGACACTCGGGCTACTTTACCCTGGCATACCAATCTTAATAACACCATGTGAATCGGATAAACTTGGAATCAGTTCTGGTCTGTGTTCGGGTTGGGGGAATCAAAATTTTGTCCCCGGCATAAATTTATGAAGTATGACTGGCCTTAAGTTTGGAGCTACGGTTTGTCGATCATGTGCTCGATTAACTTGTGTATGTGTGCTTCTTTTTTCTGTATAAGATATGGCACACATCAAAGTCAACAAAGTCTCCTCTTATATAATTGGAACGTTATCTTTTTGGGTGATAGTCATATGAACTACATTTCACTGGCAATATGAACACAAAAACTCTGAATAGGTATCTTAACGCATGTATATCAAACTCTAGTAGGTGTTTGATCCTGGTTTCTCATATTTCTCAGGAAGACTACCTGGTGCAGATGTTTTGGGAGTATTTTCTTGAGGTGTTGGCTTCCTTGTTGGCTTCTTAATGCTCCATTTTTGCGGCTATGCAATCTACAAGTAACTGAGTTCACCAAAAGTTTCATGAGGCTGATTCTATTACTTGGTCTTTATTCTAACTATAGTTGAAAATGCCACATTGTTTATATTATCTGTGAAGAGAATGAAAATACTTGTAAGCGATGAACATGCTTGCATACAGGTGTCAATGGATCAAAAAAGTGGGAGCTAGTGCGTTCAAGTCTTTTGGAATGTTATGAAACTTCGAACCTATTGCGCAACGTGAGGGTTTTATTGAGCAAGTGTGATGTTTTGCATGGTCTTCCAGTTTATGCTTGTTCATACTCTATATATTCAGGTATTTTTTCTCAAGTGTACGTAGTTCAGAATCTTGTGTAACAAGGGATGTCCTTCTAGATTTTTGGATTGTCAACACACGTGTCCAACACTACTTGAACTCTTTTTTGGATGCTCTATCATTTGTCATCAAGCTTTACTGTTGAGTTCTAATTGATTATGGTCACGAGTAACCTATATAATGCCAAATGTGGTGATATGCAGCAACAGAAAATGAGAAGCTAAACATCTATTGGGAAGCAGAACTATCCCAAGCAAATGTTCAGGAATCTGCACAATGGACAAGGTATGAGCAGCTTTCACAATTTTCGGCAGGAGAACTTGCACACACATTGCATGCATATGTGAGAACCACATAGAAATCTAACGTTAATCAGATGTATACAAGTTTGGAAATGTGGACGAAACATAGACATAAGTGTTGTGTACATATATTTAACTCGAAGAGCGACCAACCAAATTAGACTGGCAGGGTGACAGCAGACTGAATTCAGTTTTAATGTTCGATATGTAAGGTTGCTAGTATTTATCTTTGCATTTGTATTCAGAGATTCTATTTATTTGAAAAAAATAATTAATAAAGTTAATTAAGTTCAGTTTGAATCATAAATGGTGTAGATTCCAAAATTAGTTTCAGATACCCAACATATGAATCTTAAGGAATTCCAGTAAAACCAAATCTAAATCTGAATGGGTTTCAGACTCCCAAAATATGAATCGTTAGCAAGAAAATAACGGAATATTCTCGTTCGAATTAGTATTCTTATTTGTATGCAAATGCCTCCATTATAACAGATATTGACTGTTATTGTATTTAACATATAATAAGCGAGATACTTAATAACAGATTCAGTATGTGACATTAAGTCACAAATTTTGTTTGTCATATTTAATAACATTCTCGATTTGTCATTTATAAAGAGTCACACCAAATAAATAACGGTTCGAATAACAGATGAAAACCGTGATAAATCATGTTTTATAACATATTTCATTCGTCATTTATAACCCCTTCTGGACTAGTGCCTCCCGCTGTGGTCGCCAATTGTTTATGGGTAAAAATCGTTTTCGCCGATTTTGGTAAATTCGGTAGGTGAGTGAGAAACTGGTTTAAACCCTAAACAAATATGCTAAACGTGAGCACTTTCTAGATTCGAGAGATCAATCTGTACAAGTCCGGCCTAAACCAAGAAATGGCCGTTCCAGACTTGCTTCGGTCACAAAGTGGAGGAGAAGGGTTGATTTGGGGAGTGAATCAAAGAAAGGTGTTGAGACCAGAATAATTCTGGGAGAGTAGTGTCTCGACTTGTATCAGAAAGTGAAAGCTTCGGAAGCTTGTAAAAGATGAAAGCTTTTTGGAGAGCTTGCAAAGTTGCCTTTTCTGAGAGTGTTGTGTTTTTCTCCTAACCGAGACTTGTTGTCTGGTGGAAATAGGTAAGACCTATTTATACAAGTCGAGATTGAAACGTACCCTGGCCTCATGAAGGAAGAGAGTAAAGGGTGAAATAATGGGAGGAGGTGGTAACCAAAAAGTTTTTATGGGTGAAAACGTTTTCACCATTATTTCCTCATTTATTTGACCGCTTTATTCCTATTCACACTTTCTTAATGTGAGCATAGTGTAAGCTGCATGCTGTGACCGCCAAACCAAGACCCTGGAAAGCATCCCCCAGTTTGTGTTGATGTCTCGAGTGTTGGTTGCACCTTGAGTGCAAGTGGCGATGCTAGGGGCGCGTTTGGCATGTGCGGAATGCCTTTGTTGTGGGTTGCACCTCGAGCGCAAGTGGCAATGCCAGAGCTGCTAGTGGCGTGTGTGGCATGTGTGGAATGCCTTGGTGGTAGGTTGCACGTTGAGTGTAAGTGGCAATGCATACAGTTGCTAGTGGCGTGTGTGGCATGTGCCAATGGCATGTGTGGAATGCCTTGGCGGTAGGTTGCACGGTTTGCAAGTTAGGCTACCAGCATGGGTTTTGGCATGTGCCAATGGCGCGTACGGCCAAGTTGGCGTAGGTTGCACGGCTTGCAAGTTGGGCTACCAGCGTGCATGTTTGGCATGCGTGGCCAATTTGGATCACGGCCTGGTAAGAAAAGCTACCAGCGATGCGTGTTGGCATGTGCCAATGGCATGCATGGCCATTAGGACCTTGGATTGGTGAGAAAAGCTACCAGCGAGCGTGTTGGCATGTGCCAATGGCATGTGCCAATGGCATGCTCGGCCATTAGGGCCACGACCTGGTAAGAAAAGCTACCAGCGATGCGTGTTGGCATGTGCCAATGGCATGCGTGGCCATTAGGACCACGGCTTGGTGAGAAAAGCTACCAGCGAGCGTGTTGGCATTTGCCAATGGCATGATCAGCCATTAGGGCCACGACGTGATAAGAAAAGCTACTAGCGATGCGTGTTGGCATGTGCCAATGGCATGCTCGGCCATTAGTGCCACGTCCTGGTGAGAAAAGCTACCAGCGATGCGTGTTGGCATGTGCCAATGGCATGCTCGGCCATTAGGACCACGGTTTGGTAAGAAAAGCTACCAGCGAGCGTTTTGGCATGTGCCAATGGCATGCTCGGCCATTAGGGCCACGTCCTGGTGAGAAAAGCTACCAACGAGCATGTTGGCATGTGCCAATGGCATACTCGGCCATTAGGGCCACATCCTGGTGAGGAAAGCTACCAGCGAGCGTGTTGGCATGTCCCAATGGCATGCTCGGCCATTAGGGCCACGTCCTGGTGAGAAAAGCTACCAGCAATGCGCGTTGGCATGTGCTAATGGCATGCTCGACCATTAGGGCCACGGTTTGGTAAGAAAAGCTACCAGCGAGCGTGTTGGCATGTGCCAATGGCATGCTCGGCCATTAGGGCCACGTCCTGGTGAGAAAAGCTACCAGCGAGCATGTTGGCATGTGCCAATGGCATGCTCGGCCATTAGGACCACGTCCTGGTGAGAAAAGCTACCGGCGAGCGTGTTGGCATGTGCCAATGGCATGCTCGGCCATTAGGGACGCAGTTTGGTAAGAAAAGCTACCAGCGATGCGTGTTGGCATGTGCCAATGGCATGCGTGGCCAATTTGGCCTAGGTTGCACGGTTTGCAAGCCTAGGCGCGGGCGCTACTTTGGCATGGCGTGGCTAGGGCCAAGGTAAGGGTGTTTGGCTTGGCGTGGCGTGACCAGCGTAGCTAGGGCCAAGGAAGAGTGCGTTTGGCATGGCGCGGCTAGCTTGGGCTAGGTGTGGCTGGCATGATTTTCCATTGGCACGGAGGTGCGGCTAGCATGGTTGGCATGCTTTGGCGCGTTTGGTGTGGGCTGGCATGATTTGCCATTGGCACAGAGGTGCGGCTAGCTTGGGCTAGGTGTGGGTGGCATGATTTGCCATTGGCACGGAGGGGAATTAGGGTTTTGTTCGTTGTAACCCTAATTTGAAAAAATACCCCCTATTAATTACTGACTACATGCATTAAATGTTCTAATAAATGTGTCACCGGTGACATTAGGTTATTTGGGGTTTTACGATTTTACAAATTATTTAAAAACCACCATCAACACTAGCTTCCAGTTCAAGCATTTGGATGTTGGTCCTGAATCTCCCGATCATCAAAATTAATTTTGCTTCCGATTATAAGACTTACAACATGAATAGGGAACATGTAATTTAGAAGATCAGCATCCCACCCTTTTAATTTCAAAGTCAATAAGCTAACCATGCAACTAGGGAAGATTGGGCCTCAATTTCATTAGAAGAGGGACTAAGCTTCACCTTTAACGAAGGAACCCAGTGATCCTCCCAAATGTAAGTGTCCAAACCATCTCAAATTTCCCAAAACATGTTACCATGCAAATAACAAACAGATAACGAGACAGGGGGTTGCCTTCTAGTACTTCGCCATTAAGGAGAACATAAATCGAAGTTGTTAAAATACACTGCAATGCAAGTGCAGTTTTGATTACACAAACAAATTTGTCCTTCAACAGTAGGAAATAAAGAAAGGACGGTTAAAGAGATTTGAGAGTTTTTTTTTTTTTTAAAAACAAAGACAAAAACATCACATCGTTGTATCAGCTCAAAAATTTCTTCTTGTTCCCACCACCTTTATACTTCCTCTTCTATTCGTACTATGTATGACACTCTGGACCGCGTTTGTATCAGCTCAAAACCTAGTTATTCTTGTCTTTGTCCATCCACGTGCCCGTTTCAATATCGTTTTTACAGTCTGTATCTAGTTTGCAGTAGTACTCAACACGGTCATTTAGACTCACTCAGTCTCCGATGGATAAATCACTTTCATTCCAACTCACTGGCATAACTCTAACCATTGAAAAAACCAGTGCCTAGCCGCCAAAATAATTACATACATATAGAAAAATTATGGCAAAGTCATGCAAAGGTATTCAATCATCAAATTCATTCATGTACGCACTCCAATCTTTCAAAAAAAGAAAAAAATATCTGTACGTAACCAATTTATCATATTTCCTAATGTCTCGGAACGATGCAGTTGATAATTCACCATCGTCATCGTCCCCAAGTCTTAGGATTAGTAAAAGTAGGGATCAATCTAAATATAAGGGTATAACGAAACGTAAATGGGGTAAATGGGTATCGGAAATTAGACTACCAAAAAGTCGAGAACGAATTTGGTTAGGTTCTCATGATACAGCGAAGAAAGCAGCTAGAGCTTTTGATGCTGCACTGTTTTGTCTACGCGGTAAAGGAGCTCAGTTCAATTTCCCCGACAATCCTCCTAATATTCAAGGTGTTAGCTCACAGATGACTCGAGCTGAAATTAAAGAAGTTGCTGCTAGGTACGCGAATGAAGAAGAGGAAGACAACGAAGATGAAGATATAAATCGATCAGAAAACGAAAATGCTATTGAAAATAATGGCAACGACGGTAATGTGGATAGGGAACTCCTGGACTTGTTTTCCGTTTTGGAGGGTACGGGTAATTATACGTCGAGTACAGTTAATAATGAGTCGGATTTCTTTGATTATTCCGGTGCTAATGATTTTCCGGGAGATATTTTGGCATTGACATCACCACAACGAGAAGTTTGTGGTGGAGATGAAAATGATGGTGACATTTTTTATAACCACTCATCTCTTTGGAATTTTTAAAATAGTCAAATAAACCAACTCGAGCGAGGTTTACTGTGGCTAGTTTGGGAAGAATATCGGGAGAAGTTCCTTGGAAAGTTTATCATTTTGTTTCTTCCTTTATCATGTCCATTTTACTTGTCCATTAATTTTGTTTCTTCCTTTATCATGTCCATTTTACAGTTACAAAAGTTTCGGAGACGACCATCATTCATTGTTGTTGGTTTGTCTATCATGTCTTGCCTTGGTTAGTAATCAACATACGAAGCACTCGGCTAAACTTTTTGGGAACATTAGGCATCAGGCAATGAAGACTGCATGTTGCTGTTGAGAAGGTTATTTTGCTGCTACCATTGCACATTTCAACTCGACCTACGTCCACAAGAAACCCCATAGGGTGAATAATAATATTGATCATCAGAATATTATGAGATCATTACATTTGCTTTAGTTATTCCTATTTATAGATGATAGGATACTAAACCTAGAAGATAAAAGAAGAAACTATATCTTTGATTAGGTAGAACTAGTCTTTCTAGAATACAGGATTTACAACTTGACTTGATCCAATTTTCTAGTTGGTGACTTGGCTGCACTTCACTTATCTTGAATTGAATCCACGGTCATCTTCACGTGTGATATTTCAACACATTTCAACTAGTTTTATGGGTATTTTTCGTGCTTTTCTCTAGTTTAAGTTCCTAGTTGGCATAAAGTTTACTTCGTGAATCACAAAAAAACTCTTCTTCTTCTTCTCTCTCTTGAAAGAAAAACAAAACCCAATCTTTGGTTAACCTCTTGCTCAGAGTTGATCTTTTTGGACCAGTAAGATTTCTTTTTCTTTTTAAGTTTTAGTCATTAGTTAATTAAATAAAACATGTTTTCTATTGTTTTTATGTCTTTTGGCATATTTCTTCCCCATTTGGGGCGATTTTCCTTCATCATTTTGGGCGATTGTCTCCTCTTTGTGGGCGATTTTTTCAAATATTCATGGCTGGATTGTGGCTTGCTATTCTCGATTCTAAAAAAAAAAAAACAATCATGCAACACGGTATCGCTTTGAATCTATTTTTAATATAAGAGATTTAGGGCATCCGGGTTCGTTTGGGTATAAAAGTTTACGAGCAAAGTACTCCTTTCTTTAATTCTATTAGGGGTTTAATCATCTTGTATTTTGATGTTTTTGTGATTCTTGTAAGCGATTATGTAATCAATCACTACACCATATTCAGCGATTAGTAACTAAAATTCGTAACCAACATGTAACCGTCACGAATTTGTGACCAAAAATTTCAGTTACGAAAATTTAGTGACACAATGTGTTCGGTTACGAATTTTTACTAGTTTAGTGACGGCCCACTCCGTGTCACGAATAGTGACTGCTGGAAAAAAAAAACGTGTGAAAGAACCATGTGCAGAGTAACACTCGGTAACACCCTCCCGAAAGCGAAACGTGTGAATGAACCGTACATTCTATCAACTTTACCCTATCGTGTGTGAACCGCAAAAATCTTATCCCCTTCTTCTCTCTTCAGTCGTCTTCTGCTCTGGCGATAAAACTAGGGTTTAGAGAACTTTCGATCGTCGATCGATTTAGCCGAGAAACATCACAGAAATCTCTTTAATCTTCTCCATACCTTTCAATCATCGATCTGTGTAAGTGTTAATCCATGAATCTAAAACGATCTGTTTCATTTTATTTTCAATCGATCTGTTTTATTTCATTTTTATTTTTTCCATTCTTTAATCTGTGAATCTAAAACGATTTATTTGATATGAGTTATGTTTTGTTAATCTTCTTCATATAAATCTAATTGAATTTTTTTTCTTCTAATTTCTTGTTAGGGTTTGAAGAATTTTGAAGACTTGAAGATTGAAGAATTTTGAAGGTATAAATCTTCTTCATATGAACTGATTTTAGGGTTTTATGTTAATTTCGAAAATTTCTATTTTTTTTAGGTTAGGGTTTTTGTCTCAGTTCTGTATCTTTTTGATGATTGAAGTGTGTTTATAATAGCAACACCATGTTTGTAAATATCATACTTGCTTATAATGTCTTATGGTGAATATCATGACAGAATTGTATTTGTTGAGGGATACCATGTTTGTAAATATCATACTTGTATGTTCAAGTTTTTGATCCACTAGTCCTCTTGTGTAAAGATGCATACTGTTGTTAGACATGGTGTAGTTTTTTAGTCCTTAGAAGCATAGTAAGTTGACTAGGCAGAGTGCTACCTGATAAAGATATACTGATGAATGTGCCCATTGAATTGTAATATTCCTTGCTAAAGTCTTATATATTCTTGGAATGTTTGATGAGAGCTACACTACACCAAATTCTGAGATTAGAAACATAACCAGGCCGTTACTAAAACGGGTTGTAACGGCCCTCGCCTGTTGCAAAAGTGGGTGTTACATTTTTTTTTAACGGCTTTGTGGCATTTAATTTTTTTTTTTGTAACGGCCCTCGTAATGTGCTTGAGCCGTTACGAATTTGCCACGTGGTAACATCTCAGGGCCGTTACGAATTTTTTTTGCAACAGAGTTGTTGTAACAGCTTAGAGCCGTTACAAACTTTTTTGTAACAGCAGAAAAATTACTGCCAGTCAACCTTGACCTGGTCAAAATTGTCCAATTTTGACCAGGTCAAGGTTGACTGGCAGTAATTTTTCTGACGGAAATAAGCCGGAATTCTAAATTCAATACATTCATGACCACACTCAACAACAATTACTTCAATCTATGCAAAAGAACATTCATTCAATTCATAATCACATTCATTCAATTCATCTTAGGTTCATATAACAAAGAAATTGAAATTTCTCCAAGTACCAAATTTCTCTAAGTACCAAATTTCTCAAAGAAACTTTCGAAAGGAATATGTCAAGTGGACATACAAGTTAACGTTTTTTAAGAAAAACTTATGTTATCTTATCTATCTCATACCTTGGAAAAGCACCAACTTTCGCAGCTTGCTTCAGATTCCGTAACCAGTTAACCGGTTCTTTTAATTCTTTTCAACACGCTGCTTCTTTTCTGTTTGTCCCTTGGCAAAAGGATCCTCTCTTGGCTCTGCAAAGACCAAGACATAGAACACCATTAGCCAAACTTTTAATATGTATCGACTTTGAAGCTCTTTTGAACAATGCTCAAAAACCAATTACTGGATGCTAAACAGAGTAGAATGCAACGCTTCTTCGCTTAGTTCTTAACTTCTAAGATTATTTACTATCCAAGCTTAAATACACAAGCAAAGGGTGCAACAAGATGATAAGAAAACAAACACGTAACAAAAACTACTAAAGAATAACACTTGCCTGCCATTCCAAGAAGGGTCACATCAAAGCTGTGCAAAAGCTATTAAGTTAGGATCAGATGAGAACGTACAGACCAGCTGATCAACTTTAAACAAACCTAGTTCATTATTCCCATTGCCACTGGTAGCACAAGATCGTAAACTTGCCAAATCACAAACCTGTCAAAAAGAAAAGAAAAAAAAAAACTGTCATGCATAGGATGTTGCAAGGATGATTGTGATGTATATGAGGGTATCAGGTTAACTATACAACTAACCTTGTGCATCTCTCGTGAGAGCAGTGACTGGCACCCTACAGGGTCATCCACATGAACAAGCTCCAACTTTCCGTTTGATATAGATTATGCCACCATTAAAGGGGTCCTTTTTCTCTCCTGAACTCCACCAGGGTTTATCTGCGTGAAATATAAAATATGGCTGCAAAATTAGCAATTATGTACTTGTTTTAATAACAAATTCAGAATGGAACAAAAGCATGAGTCCCACACACATACAATACCTTATGGAATTAGCTCTATCAAGTAACCTTAGATTAAAAGTGAAGTTAGTGTTTATCATTTAGGTAGATATTTGTTTAACACGCTCTGGGTAGATGAGTCCAATGTCGGTCGACAGTGAGTAATTCAACTTATAATGGAGCGTTCTGGTAGAATACAAGGTGTAACTTCACAAAAGCTTGTTTCTGTTCAGTTTCTGTACCGGTGACATCAAGAGGTGCATAAACTGGCAAATCTGTGTCAACGTCAACAGTCTGCACCCAGCGAGCTTCTGTTGCAAGGACATACAAGTGCCTGAACACCTGCACAAAATACGCCGTACAACAAGTAAACTTAGATGTCGGAAGTAATGAATTTATCCTTGAACACAATTTCGTCTTTGAACACAAAATTTCTATAACACAGCAAATTATGAATTTATCCTTGCAGGCTTGCAACATGATGGTGTCAATTTCCATCAACTTATTACAAATAAACCATTTACAATGGTGTCTTCAAAGACGAAAACGGCCAATGTCTAACAAGTTTCTTACAAAAACTGGAACTCGGCCTTTTCGCCATTGAAGATATCGATGTACATAATCAAGTACCACAGCTTCAAGTGGAACTACAACCAACACATGTATAGCATCTTCAACAAAAATTCAAATTCTAAATCGTTAACAGTAACATAATTAGGTCAGGGCCAACAATCACATGCCCGTATATTAAACTAGAAATGAGTTAATATTTCACAATTTAGCATCACAAATACCTGCATCTGTACAAGAAGTTCCGTTTTGATCCGTCGAGAAGCTTCACTCTCATTTCCTTCCCCGCGCTGGCCACTTAAAGAATCGATTCTCACTTTCACCCATCCACTTTGAGACCAGGTACTAAAAGCTTCTCATAAAAATTTATCGTCAGCTGAGCCCAGCAACTCACAAAGTCTGCAATTACAAAGTCAAATCTCAGGACCAAAAGTAGATGCACAAAAACCAAAAGAAATTTTATAAAACATTTAGGTACCACCTGCAATTGCGCAAGCCTCGCACAAGGCAAGGAAAAAAAAAGATGGAGATTGGGATTCTTTAAGAAGCTCAATAACATAATGCCTCATCCACTATACCCAATCTTTCTTAGCACTCCTTGGAGAAGCCTCACCAGTTTTCCTTTATCGACCATCATTGACCTGTAAGGAAAATAGTTAAGTT
The DNA here is from genome assembly GCA_023531295.1 of Papaver armeniacum. NCBI lineage: Eukaryota > Viridiplantae > Streptophyta > Magnoliopsida > Ranunculales > Papaveraceae > Papaver > Papaver armeniacum. The sequence goes on along the minus strand of JAJJWW010007766.1, from coordinate 86,141 downwards.
AAACATCAAAATGACAGAAGAAAATGATACGATCTCAAACGGTGACCGGTAGAGTAAGAATTCCATGTAACATCCAAACTGACATAGAGACTGGCTTCTTGAGATACTTTGACAGTGCACGCCTTGAGAGCATCATCCCACTGCTGCAGTTTTCCTGAGATACTTTGAAAATGCACGCCTTGAGAGCAGAAATGATTTCCTGAAGAGCATGCAAAAAGTCATCCATGGTTACTTTTATACTCTCCTCATCCAATCAACTGCATAATGCATATACCAAATGCAGAAAACAAGAAAAACAAGTGGCCTAAAGTTAAGAGGATCTGCTGCTATCAAGTTTGCCTTAAGGTGACAAGTCATGTATAAGTAACAGAAAGAAAAGACAATCTACAGGTTTGTGAGCTCCCTACCTTACAGATAACATCGATCTCATCAAATATGATAACATGCAGCTCACTTTGATCCCCTGAAAGCAGAAAGTGAAGAATTATTCACTGTCACAGACAAACTTTAAGTACACTTGCTATATATAATTCCTTTCTCACCTAGAGTCCTTTGGTCATTCTCAGCATCAGAAAATAAATCCCTAACGTTCTTCTCAGTCTCTCCGACAAATTTGCTCAACACTTCAGGCCCGTTCACAATCTAGAGTATACATAAAAATCAATTTAAGGATTTATAGGTTTAAAATATAGATTAACACTGAAATGAAAACAAAAACTATTCATAATACTTTTTCTGAAAACCAAAGAACAATAGAAATAATTTTAAAATCTCCACATAGTTCACACAAAATATGTTATCCTTCAAGTCTGTATATAAGTACGAAAAAAAATAAAAAATAAAAGAAGAAGCAAGAGAGTCGACTATATACCTTTGGGTTCTTTCCACTTAACATTTGACCAATTTGACGAGCCATAAGGGTCTTTCCAGTACCAGGAGGCCCATATAACCAGTTAAATAAGAAAAGACTAATTTCGTCTAAGCGGAGATTGCTTATTGGTCACATGGGCAGGAAAAACACGGGAAGCAAATGCTCTTTGGAAGATATCAGCAAATTCTCCATTTTCAGTAGCGACATTGAACTAAGTAGAGAGTCATTATAGCATTTCTAACGGGATCTCACTCTTAATGGAAGCTCTTATTACCAACTACAGATTAAAGTATTTGAACTCAAAAACAGAATGTCTTCGATTCAAAATGAAATACCAAACTAAATCCAAGATTATACTGTGCTAAATGAGACAAATGTGTAAGAAACAAATGATCAAGTAAAGACAAAAATGGTGTTTATGAAATGTACACAGTCAATGGTGTTTATGCACCGTACACACTCATTTCCAAACATCCATATTCAAAAAGAATATAAACTGTAGATGCATATGAAGACTCCACAAATCGAAGTCTTAGACATGAATTAAACTCACTAGTGTCGCATGGGAATTTATAAAATTGAATTCGATGATTACATAGATAGTAAAAATCATTAATCTTAACCATGAATTTTGCATAACAATATTATTCAGGGTATAAACATTTAAAATTCTAAATGAGATAGATTTAGTGAAAACGGAAGATAAAATTAGTGTACCTCTTGACTCTTCTATAAACTGCATAAGGTCCACTAGCATCTCATCAAACCATGGCAAGATCAATAAACATTTAAAAATTCCAACCACCAAACATATATAAGCAATAATATAAGACTTCATTCACTCCGTATCACCACTAGCATGAAAGCAAAATCATAAAAATCATTTCATTAAGTTAGGTTGGTCTAATATATGCATATATATTCAAAATTATCCTAACTAGCGGAGCATGACAAAAATCATCAAATGGAAATGAGTTGCTTACCGAGCTCATTTCTTGTAGCGTCAATCAGAAGCTCAAAGGATTCCAAAATGCCAACAGTTAGCAAAAATGTCTATGTAACTTAAATTCCAGTGGGACGCAACCACGACAGCCACAAATTCTGGTTTCAAGTCTTTAGTCCCACTCTTTCTTTCAACACCCTTTCTCTTCTTTCAGGCTATTCGTCGAACACTTTTGTCACTGTGAAGCTGTGAGCCATGGGTTAAATCTCTCAAGAATTAACACAAAATGGAAACTTAATCTCAGTGTACAACAAATTCACCAGAGAAACAAAGAGAGAGAGGAAGAAGATGGAATCCAGATTTACGTATTTATACATTTCGAATTTACAAATCCCGGAATTGAAATTCAAATACATATATCCCATTCCTTAGTATCACTAGAATTAAAGTTTAAATCGTCAAAATGGATAAACCTTAGCTGGTATGAACCCTAGATTTATTATGCTCATAACAAATTAAATTCAAGGATGCATTTACAAAAAAAATACCAAATCAGAACATGAATCATGTGTAATGGCACAAATCCATCGATTGATAACAATCACATCGATCAACTGAAAGAAAATCAGTTTCTTCAAATCAAATTGCTTCATACTGAAAAACAAAAACAGAAAAATCCCATTTCTCACTTATAAGCAAACCAACAAGAACCCCATCGACACTAGGCATAATTGTACCTCCACAAAGCCTACTAACTTTTCGTGGTTTCAGTTTGGTTTTACTTAAATTTTCGTCACCAGAGGAAGAGCAGAGGGAAAAGAAAATAAGAAAAAGAAGAATGAAAGAAAGGAAGATAGAGATCGATGTTTTCTATCTTTTCCTCAAAACTAAAATTGCTCATTGATATCTCCGTTTAGTTGTGACGCGTGCTTAGCTGCATGGGTCACAGGGGTTTGGCTAAGGCAGATTCTCTACATAGGCACTAGAATTTCTTATTAAGAAACTCACAAGTATCAAGAGGCACTCAAGCATTGTAAATGTAGAATTTGACTAACAGGTTTAGTTAAATTCAAGAAAAATTTCAGTCTCTCACAGCTCAAGGGTTGGATCAACAGATAACCAATACACACAATTAAACAAAAAAAAGTCTCAAAACAAAATTCAAGAAATAGAAGCTAGGGTTTACCGAAATTTGAGAATGACCCAATTGCAAACATAAATTGCCAATTCTTCTTCTCACAAGAGCATAGATCCATCTTCTACAAACCCTAAATTATCATCAGTTGCTCAATCCAAATCAGTTCAAACCCCTAAAATCAATTGAACCCATCTCTATAATCACCAGAAGAAATCCCTATTCAATATTCAGTTCTTCATCTCTTTCTCGCCATGAATCAACAGTAGAAATCTGAATTCTAATCCTATGTTCTTCACAGCATCAGAATCTATCGATCACAACACCCCTCTCTTACATCCGCGTCACCAATCATCAGAAAATAAAGAAGAAAAAGAAGGTTAATATTCGAAACAGGAAAAAAAAAACTATAGAGATCGACGGAAGAAACTGAAAAGAGAAAGAGGTTTTTGTTTTTCGCCTCTCTGGCTCGAGGTTTTCGTCTGCAAAAAAAAAAGAAAAGAAAGACCTTCGAGAGATAGGACTAGGGTTAGATAGAAATTTTACGATTAAGACGCATCTCGAGAATAAAATGAAGGGTGAAGATATTATCTTAGGAATAAACGGTGTAGATGAAACTCAATAGCACGCATGTGAATGGCACACGCACATTCTAATGGTGTTACGGCTCAAGTGTGACCAAGCGTGTGACTCGCACGCCTATAAAAAAATTCGTAACGGCTCGGCATTGTTACGAATTTTTAAGAAATTAGTAACGGCTTCAGCATGTTACGAATATTTTGTAACAGCCATTTGTAACGGGAATTTTGTAACGGCCACAAAGCCGTTACGAAATGCTGTTACGAATCCGGGAATTTGGTGTAGTGCTAGAGCACTCTCTTTCCTATGAGTAAGTCAATTGCTTAAGAAGAAAGGAATTGATTCTCTCATAAGAAAGAGAGTGCACCAGCACTCTCTAGATTCCAGTTTGTATGGGCTTAGATGACTTATTCTAGTTTTGGTTGAGTTGTCACATCTAGGAAATGTGTTGATTATATTCGTTAAGTTGCTATGTTTTACTATTATCTGAAGATTTTTTCATTAAGTGTCATAATGAACTTCAATTGGTTGGATAATGTTGTTCTGTATCTTTGGTATTTGCAGAGCCTGGAGAGGATCCTTTTGGCAAGAGCCAAACAGAAAAGAAGCAGCGGTTACGGAATCTGTTAAGGTAGTAACCTAAATTCCAGTTTGTATGTTCCATAAATATGCTCATCATGATTTGAACTATTACTTCATGTTAAGGTAGTTTTTAAAGTTTAAATGAACTAAAGTTAGGAAGTTTTGTTTTGATATTGACTGATTCTCTGTGAGCATGATGATAACAGTCCTAGTGGATGTTTCTGTCGCTAACTTGTAGGGCTTCGGCAACCCAGTACCACTAGGACTAAGTTATTTTATTTGGTTGATTGTAACTGACATTTGGATTTTCAATTTTTTACACGAATATAGATTTTTGTTAAATCATATGCTAAGGGAAACTTGCAAATACATATGTGCAAGTCCCCTGTGTAACCACGTCTTGATCATGGGAGCATAGATATCATTTAGTTATTACAGTTGTAGTTATTACTTTGCCTGAATGTTAACATAGATATGATTTAGGTATCAATGGTTGATAAAGGTTGGATAAAATGTGCGCGTACTTCTGTTCAATTCTTAGAAGGTGTAAGATCATTTATAGAGTTTATGCGTGAAAATGCTGGTGGCAGAACGAAGTTCTCCTGTCCTTGTAAAAGTTGTAAGAATGGTAAAGTACCTCTGTCTCTAGGTGAAATTGATTATCATTTAGTCAAGTATGGTATTCAGTTCACCTATACATTGTGGCGTTTACATGGGGAGAAGTCGCATGAAGGTAAACCCAGAAGTGATAATGTAGGAGTTGCAGTTGACAACGTAGGAATCGGAGACAATCTAGGAAATTCAACTGACAATGTAGAAGTATTTGCTGAGAACAATGTAGAAGATTTTGCTGAGAACGTTAATCCCGCTTGTAGTGTAGATGAGAATGTTGGCGTACACAGTAGGGTTCACGAGGAGACTAGTAGTAGAAAGAAAAAAAGAGATTTTTATGAGCGTGCTAGAGAACATTTATATCCCTCATGTTCTAAGGAAAAGACACCACTGTATGCTGCTATTAAACTAAATAACATAAAAACCCAATATGGGTTTTCTGACAATGGTGTCACTGCACTCTTAGAATTGTTTAAGGAGTTGCTTCCTGATGGAAATACACTGCCGTGTAAGTTCCATGATGTAAAAAAGTTGATACAAGAAATGGGGATGGAATACATAACCTATGATGCATGCATCAATGATTGTATTTTATATCGGAAGGATCATGCTTAATATGCTTATGATGGACTATATAAAAGCTTAATATGCTTATGATGCATTTTATTCCACTAGTAATAAACCTAGACTTCTCAAAGTTGATTGTTTGGCCTGAAGCCTTAGCAAAGACATTAATAATCTTCATAAGATTTCTAGCATAAGTAATAGAAGCTTTAGTAAAAACCATACAATCATCCGCAAAGAATAAATGTGAAACGAATGGCTATTTTTTTAAAATTTAAAACCGTCTGATTCCGCTTTTAAGAGCAATTGGTACAGAACTTCCATGCATAGAATAAAGATATAAGGTGAAAGAAATCTCCTTGTCTAATACCTCTAGTGGGTAAGAATTTTTCACCAGGAGCCAGAACAGAGTACGAAATAGTACTTATGCATTGAAAGATAATTTGACACCAATCCTTAGAAAAACCAAGCTTCTTAAAGACAGGCAAAATAAAGGACCACTCTAACCTATCAAAAGATTTGGAGAGATCAAGTTTAATAGCCATATGACCATTTTTAGATTTTTTCTTTTTCTTTTTGAAGGTATGATGAATTTCATGAGTGATTATAGCATTATCCCGGATTTGCCTATTAGCTATGAAATTAATATGACGAAATCAAAGAGTCTAATAATGGTTTCAAACGATTAGTTAAAATTATTGAAATAATTTTATAGATAGAATTAGATAAACTAATAGGCCTAAAATCATGGGGTGTAGATGGGTTTTTGATTTATGAAATTAAGGTAATTAAAGTATAATTTGATTGTTTAAGAAGAAATTTATTTTTGAAAAAGTTTTGGACATGGGACACTACTTCAGACTCAAATATATCCCAATTATCGCTAAAGAATCCGGCAGGAAAACCATCAGGTCCCGGAGAACTCCGATGGGCCATATGTTTAATCGTATCAAATATTTCATCACTGGTTGGAATAACTAGCAACTAAAGCAGTATTAATATCTTCAGAAATGATTGGCTTAACATATCTCAAGGCTTCTTCTATGTCAAAATTACTAGGATTCGAAGAGATGTAGATATTTTTAAAATATTTAGTAATCAGCGAAACAACCTATGCTTTATTTTCCAACCAATTACCCTGATCATCCCTATTAATATGAAAAGTATTATACATATTTATATTTCTAAGTTTCACAGTATTATGAAAAAAGTGAATATTTCTATCACATTGAGACATTGAGTAAAGTAGTTAACAATACTTTTGCTATTTTTTTTTGTCTTTCTAGTTTGGATTTTCCAATCACTTCGAATATTTATTATAAATTTATAAATGATTCTTCTTCATTAATGAAGAAAACGTGGTGTATTTAGTATTGCATTTTTGAAACTTTAATTTAAAGTACAAGAAAGCTTTTTTAACCAACAAACATTACGTTATAAGAAAAATTAAAAATAAAAAATAAACCAAAAACAGCACTTCTCGTACCATTCTTATCTGACGTATGTTGAATTGGTTTTTCAATGTTCAACGTAAGTTGAAGGCTATTAAAAACCACGTGATCTATTACTAACAGTAAATTGTCTTAGTGTTCTTCTGCTTCAAAGTTCAAACGAACGTTTGGATTTCTTAGCTTCTCTAAGAAAATGAATAAGCACACATATTTGCATGGAATTAGTTTTTTTTTTTTTTTCCAATTATAGGAAATAATATTGAGTCCCCAACCTTAATTTAAATTCTGCCTCAGTTTCCCCCAACATTTCAATAATAAACTTTCTTGATCCTCAAAATTAAAATTTAAAAGGCAATACTCGACCAATTTTTATTCACCAGAAGCCTTAACTACAAAATCGCTTTTTGAATAACTAACTTTTTAGTAGATCATATCACAGCCCAGCACAACACGTTAAAATTTGAGCACAGATCAGCAGAACACGTGACTAAGCCCAGCACGACACAACACGTTAATTTGATGGAACAGATTGGGTTTGACTAATCGGCACAGTAGCCCAGCACAACATGCAGCACGGATTAGCACGTGGCACGTCACAACACAACACGTTAAGAAATCACGTCATAATATGTATAAAATACTACAGAGCATGGCACAATACATTATATTTTGTGTATATCTCACAAGAGAGCCTTATTCTAGCCAACTATTTACATTTTATAATCGTTATGTTGACTTAATTATTTTCATGATGACACATATAATACCTAAATATTTGGAAAACATTTATATTGAAAAATATAAAATAGATGTGCCCGACACGGCACAACACGTTTATTTTTTTGGCAGAGCCCAGCACAACACGCCTTCTAGCACGACACCCCATAATCTCCGACACAACACAACACGGCACATAGCACGCGAAGCACGTGATTTTATGGGCTGGGCTGGCACTTTTTACATCTCTAGGTAGAGGTGTAAATTAGGCTGTGCCAGCACGAGCACAACCCAGCACAACACGTTAAAATTTAAGCACAAATCCAGCCCGAAAGACGTGACTTAGCCCAACACCGCACAAAATGTTAGTTTCATGGGACGGGTTGGGTTTGACTATTCGGCACATTAGTCAAGCACAACACGCGCCTTTGAGAAACACGTGGCATGGCACAACACAACACGTTAAGAAATCACGTCACAATATGGATAAAATACTACACAATATGACACAATACATCATATTTTGTGTATATTTCACAAAAGAGCATTTAATCTAGCCAATGATATTTTATTATCGTTATGTTGACTTATTTTCATAATACCACATATAATACCTAAATATTTGGAAAACATTTATATTGAAAAATATAAAATAAATGTGCTCAGCACAGCACAACACAACACAACACAACACAACACGTTTATTTTTCCGACACAACCCATCCCAACACGCCTTCTAGCACGGCACAACACGATGCGTCATAATCTCCGGCACAGCACAACACGGCACATAACACGCAAATCACCTGATTTTATGGGTTGGGCTGTGCCGGGCCGGCACGTTTTACACCTATATACGTGGGACTCAAAAAGAGAAAGGGAAATCATATACCTCATGTCTAACGACGGATTATATTGTGGTCTGCTTGTTTTATTTTATCCGCATCTGGTGGTCTCTTTTCTGTGTAACTGCTTTTTTGATCTATTAACAGGGAGGTAGTCAATTGAGATTTCAAATGACTTCCTGAGAGTTTCCAAATCTATTGTTAGTTCATAGAGAATTTTGGAGAGTCTCATAATGTCACTTGTTATTGGTTAGAGACTTTTTTTAAGTCATTTAAATTCTCTGGAACATCATGTTATTGGATTAGGATTTCGTAAGAGTCACTCCAACAACCCTGTTATTCGAAGGAAATTAAAAGTAATTGATTTGTAATTTTCAGAGATTTAGGGAGACTTTTTTTTTTTTATGAAAATAGGCATGGTAGAAATCTCTCCTCAACAGGTGATATTTTGGGAGACTTGAAAATTTAGGGAATACAGTATTTGTTTTTGAGAGTTGGACCATTTTTTTTTTTGAGCTGATGACCAAGGGACGAGCCATTTGCGCATTAATACAGCCGACCTCATCTGAATATATTGGACATTTCCTCTCTCTTTTTCTTTTCCCTCGTGTATACCGACCGAGCTTTCTCTTTGCCACTTCAAAGGACATTTCCTCAGGGTGCTAGTGAAACAATGAAAAGATGCTAACCAATGATGAGATATCATAACAAATAGAAAAATATGGGATGAATGAAAACTTAGGCATGGGACAACCTCCAATCTAGCCCATAAGACTTAGAGATTTATTCTTAGGCATGGGACAACGAACAAATATTTTACTAGTTACTCATGATACTTTTATTACATTATAACGTATATAATAAAAAAATCGTAGATGTTTTAAATTTTTAGTTAGATATTATACATTTGTTGTCTCCATAAATCACAGAAACTCTTTACAAATCACGTTTTTTTTTTCTCCACAAGTCATAAAGACTCTCTCAAATACTCTTTGAGAATCAATAGAAATCTCTAAACTTTCAGAGAGTCTCCGGAAGTCACTCAAATAAAAAATCTATAAAAGTCTATAGAAATCTCATTTAACTACCCCTTGTAAACAAACATCTTCATGTCCAGAATTAGTCACGGTTTGCAGTTTTGGCTAGAGTTATAAAACACATTAGTAGCCGAATCTAGGTTCTCAGATACTAAAGCATAAACATAATCACGGGCATGCCGAAGTCAAATGACATGGTCTCTAAGTTTTGGCCATTTCAGTCGTCTTTATGTTACTCCATTGCCTTTCTTCTTGATAAAAATGCTACTATAATTATTATTTTTTTAACTGTTGTGTGATGCGTATAATTGTTTGAAATGGGTTGAAAGCCCATTCTACTTCGACCTTCTTGCCTGCTGCATATGCAAGTATGATACTACAACTTTATTATCACCTTCCAGTTCAAACATTTGGATGTTGGTCCCGAATCTCCCGATCATGAAAATTAATTTTGCTTCCGATTATAAGACTTACAGTATGAATAGGGAACATGTAATTTAGAAGATCAGCTAACCATGCAACTAGGGAAGATTGGGCCTCAATTTCATTAGAAGAGGGACTAAGCTTCACCTTTAACGAAGGAACCCAGTGATCCTCCCAAATGTAAGTGTCCAAACCATCTCAAATTTCCCAAAACATGTTACCATGCAAATAACAAACATATAACGAGACAGGGGGTTGCCTTCTAGTACTTCGCCATTAAGGAGAACATAAATCGAAGTTGTTAAAATACACTGCAATGCAAGTGCAGTTTTGATTACACAAACAAATTTGATAGAACTCACGAAGTTCAACAGGTGGTCCTTCGTAGGCCAATTAAAGAGATTTGAGATTATTTATAAAAAACAAAGACAAAAACATCAAATCGTTGTTGTCATCCTGAGCTAGTCCCATCGGCCACCTTTATACTTCCTCTTCTATTCGTACTAGGACACTCTGGACCGCGTTTGTATCAGGTCAAAACCTAGTTACGTACTCTTGTCTTTGTCCATCCACGTGCCCGTTTCAATATCCTTTTTACAGTCTGTGTCTAGTTTGCAGCTCCTCAACACGGTCATTTAGACTCACTCAGTCTCCGATGGATAAATCACTTTCATTCCAACTCACTGGCATAACTCTAACCATTGAAAAAACCAGTGCCTAGCCGCCAAAACAATTACATACATATAGAAAAATTATGGCAAAGTCATGCAAAGGTATTCAATCATCAAACTCATTCATGTACGCACTCCAATCTTTCAAAAAAAATCTGTACGTAACCAATTTATCATATTTCCTAATGTCTCGGAACGATGCAGTTGATAATTCACCATCGTCATCGTCCCCAAGTCTTAGGATTAGTAAAAGTAGGGATCAGTCTAAATATAAGGGTATAACGAAACGTAAATGGGATAAATGGGTATCGGAAATTCGACTACCAAAAAGTCGAGAACGAATTTGGTTAGGTTCTCATGATACAGCGAAGAAAGCAGCTAGAGCTTTTGATGCTGCACTGTTTTGTCTACGCGGTAAAGGAGCTCAGTTCAATTTCCCCGACAATCCTCCTAATATTCAAGGTGTTAGCTCACAGATGACTCGAGCTAAAATTAAAGAAGTTGCTGCTAAGTACGCCAATGAAGAAGAGGAAGACAACGAAGATGAAGATATAAATCGATCAGAAAACGAAACTACTAATGGCAACAACGGTAATGTGGATAGGGAACTCCTGGACTTGTTTTCGGTTTTGGAGGGTACGGGTGATTATACGTCAAGTACCGTTAATAATGAGTCGGATTTCTGTGATTATTCCGGTGCTAATGATTTTCCGGGAGATATTTTGGCATTGACATCACCACAACCAGAAGTTTGTGGTGGAGATGAAAATGATGGTGACATTTTTTATAACCACTCATCTCTTTGGAATTTTTAAAATCAATTCTTCTTAATATAAAGGAGAATGATTTTGCTGACGTGTCGCCACCGGATTTAGTTTCAAGTTTTCTGAATATATAATATAATGCCACGTGGAAAATTCAGTTGTCTTCCACGAGATACATCTGTTGGTTTGTAGGCGAACAGATGCGTGATTTAGCCACAACACAATTTGTTACCAACAATAAGATACGTCTTTTCAAAACCAACCGTACGTTGCAAGGATAAACTGTTTATTTCGTTTACGACTGTTTGTATCGTTTAAGACACTTCATTGATTATAAATACATAGAGTTCGACAGTACATGCTCTCTGAAAGGTTTATGCCGCTTTTCCCAGGCAGAAACATCAATCTATATTTGAAGCCAGAGGCGGAAGAAAAAAAAAAAATCTACGTACTTAAACTATTTTAAGCTATCCATTCACGTTCGAATTGTACATGCTTAAGGGTCGGTGGAAACACTACGACACCAACTTTTGGTTCGATCTGTCCGACTACAATTGGAAAGTACAAAATACGAAAAACAAACAAAATAAATTTACAAAATTTAATTTTTGCGGCTTTACATAACGCTGATGGATGTAGGTTTGTGTTGCACAGATGTAGAATCGAGCCAAACAAGATCACTGAAAATGGAGATACTACATTACATGCAGAAGAACATCTTAACACAACATAGTTCAAAGTACGGTAATGAACCTTTTATAACAATCTGTATCCATCTATATCCACTGGCAAAACATTTCTACGTGCATAGTATTGATATACATATTTATGAGTTTATATAGAACTACTATTAACTATTCCTGAGAGTTTTTTTTTTTTTTTTTGGAAACTAATGCAATCTTCTTTGTCATCTGATCTAAATTCCATCCACAGCATCCAAATGAATAATGAACAAACAATACCGCATCAATGTAGGATGCAATTGCAACTTACAGATCAACATCACCATGAGTATCAAATTTCAAGTAAGTATTGTCATAGCTAAGTTGAATTCAAAGTCTCAAAGAATTTGATTTCTCTTTCATATGTCATTCGAATTACCTGATGAGAAACAAGCATTTCAGATCGCTACCAATGCATAATTCCCAAACCGTGGACCTGCAAAACCAGATTCGCAGTGCACGATTCATAGAAGAAGAGATGTGACCACTGACCACCAAAAAAAGGTTCATGGAATTGATTTGGAGAACACTTGGATGGTTCAAGGATTTGGATCATAAATATGAAGCTCACGTCAACATTGAGCTTTGCAACAGGACAACATCCGTCAAGTACCTGTTCAATTATGTCAACAAAGGAGGGCGTAAAGCAACTGTTATTATTGAAAAAGAAGATGCAAATTAAGATAGAAATGTTACAGGAAATGATTGCAACAATGATCCGAACGTGCTAGAAAAAAGTAAAGGTTGACAATATAAATACTTATCTTGATTGCCGATTTATTGCTGCATTTAAAGCCAGCTGAAGAATATATGATTTTGATATACAATACCGTCGCCAGGTATTTGAAAGACTATCCTTCCTAAGTTGAAAGACTATCCTCCCACCTATCAAACGAAGAAACAATGTTGCTCTTGGAAACAAATGACTCGGAGGAAGTGGTATCAAGAGTTGACATAGATAAAACAAACAAATCAAATCATCTGTTTCCAAACAGATAAAACAAAGTGTACCAAATTAAATGGAAACAAATTAAAAGAACAAGGGAGTTAACATACGTTGACTTCCTAAGAAAACGGATTTGAGATACTAAAGTAAAAACAATACGGTATAACTTCTTTAAAGTAATACTCGATAATATAATATTTTCTTTAAAATAATAAAATTTTCTGGTCCCGATTCGGGCCCTTAGTGCTAAAATAATAATTCGATAAAATCATAAAATAATACATTTCATAAGTTTCCCTTAAGCATTAATAGGTCCCAAATAATATCTAAAATAATAATGCTACTGTAAAAATAATAAATAAATTTCATACATGTAAAATTTTCTCCAAGTATGATTCAATATTGGTTTGATTTTCTTAAAAATTCAAATCAAGTTGTATTTTATCCCTAATAGTTCGTGGTGCACTCACAAGATCTGGAGCCACGTTGTTGTGTTACAAGAAGAAGTGTTGAAGCTAGTGTGATTGATACTTGGAGTGGTTGTATTCTTATTGCAATTAGTCAGTAATATAATATCTCTAAGAAATTAGTCCATATTATATTTACAAATTGCAATTATTATTCAACCTCCAAGCTAGTAATTATTATTCAATTGTTGGAGCTTAGCTTGTTAGGCTTCCAACTAGTTTCATGTAATAATATTTATCCAATAATATATTATTTAACTATAAAATAATAATTTATTATATTATCGATAATATAATATCTCTTTAAAATAATAAATTTTCTTGGTCCCAAGCCTATTATTTTATAAAAGTTATACTGTAAAAGGAAAAGAAGGCAAAACGGCAGCACCATGTGAAGAATATATTCTCCCAACATAGGCTGCTAACAGAGGTGGTTGACATTAACCAATTGCAAATTAAGTAGATGCATATCGATCATAAAAGAGGACGGTGATGGACATATTATCGAGAAAGAAAGTAGTACTTGATTATTTTGTGTATTTGGAAGTACACTTGAGATTATGGGTTTCTGTTTTGATGAATTAAGGCTACACTTAATGGATTCATGGTGTACTTGGCGTCGTTAAGTTTAAGTAGTGGTGGGTAAAGTACTTTCGGCTGTATTTTACAAAATGATTATATGTAATACTCCCTAATATTCATGGTGTAGCATTAATTAGATAACTCCCTAATTCATGGTATCTTACACTTTAGACTTCCAATCTTATTTGCATTAGATACCTTTCTTATAATCCAAAAAGGAAAAACAGTTTTATGACACTAGCCCGGGCATTCATGCACGGGCCCGGAAGGACTTGTAGTCAAATAAACCAACTTGAGCGGGGTTTAGTATGGCTAATTTGAGGGGAATGATACACAAACCTAGGATTCACCCGAATCACACGGGCCCACTGAGGAATTATAGGGGTGGGTTTTGGGACCCACTAATTTTGTGTCTAGAAGGAAGAATTTCGGGAGAAGTTCCTTGGAAGGTTTATCATTTCCGCTAGTTTTATGGGTATTTTTCCAGCTTTTCAATAGTTTAAGTTCCTAGTTGGCATAAAGTTTACTTTGTGAATCACAAAAAACTCTTCTTCTTCTTCTTCTCTCTTTCTTTCTCTCTCTCGAAAGAAAAACAAAACCCAATCTTTGGTTAACCTCTTGCTCAGAGTTGATCTTTTTGGACCAGATTTGAGTAAGATTTCTTTTTCTTTTTAAGTTTTAGTCATTAGTTAATTAAATAAAACATGTTTTCTATTGTTTTGATGTCTTTTGGCATATTTCTTCCCCATTTGGGGCGATTTTCCTTCATCATTTTGGGCGATTGTCTCCTCGTTTTGCGGGCATTTTCTTTCTTCCAAATATTCATGGATGGATCGTGGCTTGCTATTCTCGATTCAAAAACATCAATCATGCAACACGGTATCGCTTTGAATCTATTTTTAATATAAGAGATTTAGGGCATCCGGGTTCGTTTGGGTATACAAGATTACGAGCAAAGTACTCCTTTCTTTAATTGTATTAGGGGTTTAATCATCTTGTATTTTGATGTTTTTGTTATTCTTGTAAGCGATTATGTAATATAGTATATTGATTTGAATGAATTGAAATACGTTAATTGACCAGAGAAAAAAAAAAAGTTCATAATTAGCATGCGATGGTTTATCGGGATTTTTGAAGCATAGGAAATATATAAAAATTAGAATGGGATTACAACAACAATATTTGTTTTTGGCTTTCTGAGGCATAGGAAATTATATTAAACTGAAGGTGAGATTACATGTGGGAATCATACTATCTTAGAAGAAAGTGTGGCTGAAATTAAAATTACTTCATCATCTATAAATTTTAATTTCGATTGTTAATTTTTAGCGGTTGACTTTGAAAGTGGTTGATGGCGGCCTTACACGTCTCAAAATGTTCTCACTTTTAAGAAGAAGATAGATCATTATATCTTTATAAAAATATATGCAATCGAAAGAATAATTTCAAATTCATTGTTATATTTGGGTTTATAAAATTAATAGCACCGAAATATTGTATCATTCTAAACATGTTATTAAATCCTCCCTGTTCAATATTGCATTTTTTTTTTCCAAATTCTAAAGCTTTACTTACCAGCTAATCGCCAAGTGGTCTGGTGGTTGGCATCCTCCTCCCACTGCGGAGGTAGGGGTTCGAACCCTGTAATTGCTGAAATCCACTCCAATTTAAGGAGTTTGGATGTAGTCTAGGGACCACTAGTCTAGGGCATCAAAAAAAAAATTTTTTTTACTAATCAGCATACGTTGGCTCACAATAAAACATATCAAGAAACAACAAAAAAACATCCCTTGTCGTATCCTTCATATGTGACATTATGTTGAATTGGTTTATCACTGAACTCCTATTAAACGAAAGTTAAACGCTATTGGAACTAACATTAATATTGTTGCGGTGTTCTTCAGTTTGGATTAGAAGAGTCGACATATTGAGCAGCACCTAGAAATTAAAATGAATAACCACAAACTACTTCTCTTCCTACCGCCGGTGTAGGGCTGCACAAACCGAACCAGAACCATTAACCAAACCGAAACCGTTGCCTTTTTAACCGAACCGAACCAAAACCGAGTTCCAATGGTTTATGTCTGGTTGTCAGTTTTGGATAACCGAATACTCGGTTTCAGTTATGGTTCCACTTCAAAACCGAACCGAAAAATGATGGTTAACCGATTATTACAGACCCTTAGATATTATTAATCATGTACATTGAATCACAGGTCATACAGTACATATAAATTCACAAAACCCTAGCATTACTTACTTTCTCCTCTACGCATCTTCTCTTCCGCCTCTTCTCTGCGGACACCAACTTCTTATTTTTTCTTCTCCGCGAGATTCAATTAGATTGATTCAAGAGATTCACCTAAAACTAAATCCCATTTAAGAGAAACTTTAGTTGTTTCATGATCTTGTTCAGCAAAAGCGTCAACAACTACAACTTCCGATCTTGTTATCAACGATGCTAAGGAACTCTTCTTCTTCTGCTACTGCTTCTAATTCAACATTTAGTTTAGAAGATAGGCTAATGTTGGAATTTTATTATTAGATGTTATGAATTTGGGACTAATAAAAATTCTACTGTTGGATCCATGGCTAATCTTTTAACTGTACTGGTAATCTTATTTTCTTTTGAATCTTTGATCTTTAATGCCTAATTTTGAAATCTATGTCTTAATTGATTCTGGGTCACTCTCGTGCCAAAGGTGCTGATGGATGGGTACTTTGTAAAAAGGGAAAAAAATGTTCTGATAAATTGAGTTTTAATTTATTTGATTTTTTTTTGTTAGATTGATCTACAATTATAGTGATTTTGAGTTGTGGGTTTTGTTTAGATTTTTCAATTGAAGCCATATACAAGTGTATGAATGATACTGTGTTTCTTCTTTTCATTTGTAATCCATGAATTAGTCTGTCACTTATTTTATTAAACCTTCTTCCATGGAAAACGTAACAGCATCCCTATATGTTATTCAACTATTTTAAATCTGTCGGTTAACCAAAACCGATCGGTTTGAAACCAAAACCGAAAGATTCAAAACCGAATGAAACCAAACATGTGAAATGGTTTCACTGGTTTTCAATATTGAAAAACCGATTACTATGGTTTCGGTTTTGGTTTCGCCAATAACCGATAAAAACCGAACCATGTGCAGCCCTAGGTGTCACTGTAGTATAGTGGTAAAATTACTGGGTGATGATACCAGTGATCTGAGTTCGAAACTTGCCAGTACCATATTCTTTACCGATTAAAAAAATATTTCTCTTCCTACAATAGAAAATAATATTAACCCAACATTACTTTAACGATGAATTTCCCCATCATTAAGGAGAAAAGGGGAGTATGTTGAAGTATTTTTACAATTATATCCTTATGGATAATAACTAGTAAAACTTAGAAATAATTTATCTCTTAAACTATACTACGATTTTTCGTAAACTTTATAACGTTGAAAAACAAACACCATAAAACACCTACGTAGCGAATATAAACATGACTATCAAATTATGTATATTTCTTATAGTAACAATAATCAATTAAAAAGATAGTTTTAGAAATATCCACTTGATTAGTGAGATAGCTAAATTATTTGTGGAAAAAAATTTAAAACCAATTAGCTTAATTAATTTGAAACGGAGAGAGTATATATATATATATGATTCCTATTTGCTAATTTCAGCACAATAGTTAGCTAGCATAAAACAAATGTGTCAAATGTGGATTGCAGGCTCTGCTGATGTCTCGCAGAGCATCTGTTGTTTACGTGTTGTCTGTCGTTAGTTAGTTTTGTTTCATTCTCTTTATTTCATCAGCTGCGCAGTCTTTTGTTATTGCAGAACAAAAGACTTTTTTCTTCCATTTGCTGTGCTGGGAATTTGCTCATGTATCCCTTGCTGTAATTGCTCAATTCTTTTGCCTGGCTTGATTGGGGTATACTCAAACTAATTGGGGTATACCCAATAAGACAAAATCTGGTCATTATGAAGTAAAACCAAGCCACCCCTTAACCTTATTTTTTCTAAATGGCTAATATGCCCTTGGTTAATTAATATTAAAATTCTGATTAGGTTAATTAATTGAGTTTAGATTAAAATTTTCAAATTATGAATTCGAGAGATTAACCTTTTGATCCGTCTTATGAGTTCGATTTCGATCCAAAAATTTTGTTTTGAAAATATGAAAGGTCGGCGGGGTCCGAGGTTTGAATAAAGTGCATTTATAATATAGCCAGCATGGTATTTGTTTGAATAAAATGCCGACCAATTCTAGCCGGCATGGTCCTTGGATGAATAAAACGCCGACCGTTTTGTGGCCGGAAGGGTCTTTGAATGAAGATTATGCCGACATTATAATGACAGCGCCGGCGTATGTGTAGCCGGCATGTTAAGGATTTATAACCATGCCGACATTATAATATACCAAACATAAAATAGAATATCGGAAGATCTAATTCACTTTATTCATGCAATTTTGGTTACTACATTGATTGAAACGGAGGGTTTACATAGAGGTCTACCCACACAACCTATACAAAAACTTCTAAAGCCATCAATCTTCCTCATCCGAAGACGATACGGCATCCAAGTACTCCGGGTTATCCTCCGGGATTCTTTGCGCCAAGAAGTGATAGCTTGCATCGAACGCGAATGCTTCCCCCTTTTCCTCCAAGTAGCGCGCTTTCACGACTTCATGCTACAAAAACACAAAAACAAACTTACATATGTTAGTGGTGTTTCATTGGAAGATAAACAACATGGGTTGCGTAAAAAAACCACAAAATTGCTTACAAATTGTGCAATGGACAAGGTGAAGGGGCGAGTGTTAAAAATCCGAGGTTGGAGAGCCAAAAAAGCAAGTATCGCGTTTTCGATGACTAGGTGCCTTTCGTGGACTTGTTGAATACTTCTTCCATTAGGATTACCAAACTCGCCGCAAAATTTGTTGTGTACCCTAGCCCAAAAGGTCGTGGAATCCTCCCTTTCGGAGGATTGACGTCTAAGTCGAGTTTCCGCGTACCATGCTTTGGTGATTGCCAAATCCTCGTTTGAATCAAATGATGCCATTTTTATTTAGCTATTGGGTGAGTTTGATGGATTGTATGATGATATGAGCTTTGGATAGTATATGAAACTATTTGTATGTTGTTTTGTAGAGAGAAGTAGTGTATTTATAGGATTGTACCCAAATTTGGCCGTTATAGTGCCCAAGTACAAGTCAATCAATGAAATTGTACTTGCCAAAAATTTGAATTTTGAATTCGCCGCGAGATTATTTTTTCTCGATGTCAAGGCTATGACACGGTCGGAATGGTATAAATTTAAAACCATGCCGGCGTTATGATGGTTTTGGCATCAGTAAATCATTTTCTTCTGTCAATACGCCGGCAATATATTTTGAAATTTTACTGCCGGCTATGATACTGATCGGAAGGGTATAAATTTAAAACCAAGCCTGCGTTATGATGGTTTTGGCATCGGGAGAAGGTATTTTCTCGTAACAAAATGCCGGCGTATTCGAAAACATAATACAACTGCCGGGTCAGTATATTCGCCGGCTTGGTAATGATCCGACTCACTTGCCGACCCTGGTATGCAAGCATTTTCATTGACAGGGCCGGATCGACACTTAAAAACCTTGCCGGCCCTGGTATTGTCGCCAAGAAGTGATAGCTTTGCGCCAAGAAGTGATAGCTTGCACTAGTACTTGCAGCTTGGGTTTGTTCCCCAAATTCTTCTTCTTCTTCTTCTTTTTCTTCTTCCACTGCCTCTTCAACAATTTCATCTTCTCTACCCTTACCTTTATCTCCATTACCATCATCATCATCATCATTACCTCCTCCAACATTAGGCATGTCTTGATCACCATCATCATCATCATCATTGTTCCCTCCTCCAGTAAGAAAGGAGTTCTTTCATCAACATCATCATCCTCACCTCTTCTACCAGATGGAATTGATTGGTCTTCATCCGGAGTCTCGTCTGAATCACTTTGGGTTCCGATGGTGGTTGATAATCATCATTCGGCACACGGATCTTTGTCGTTCCCGCCACAACGTATGCCCTCGATGTCTTGAAGTCAAGAGTTTGTCACCAACACGAGGAGGTCTTGAAGGAGGACTAAGAGCTTTGAGCTTTCTTGTTTTCCTTTTGCAACCTGAACAAGAACAATTAAGAAAAAAAAAAAAAAAAGTGGGAAGGCTCAACACATATAACCATTCCGGCGGAATAAAGTCGGAAGGGTCGATATCTAATCAACAAGCCGGCTAAACAAGGGTCGGGAGGGTTTTATTCCAATAACCTGCCGCTTTTAACAACTATGGCTGGGTTTTCAACTACAAACGCCGCGACGTATATAATAAAAACAACACCGGCTAACATAACGCCGGCGTTGTATTATTTAGATACCATTCCGACATTTATCATTCAAGGCATCGGGAGACGCTAAAAATCAAATCCCGCCGGCAAGTTTAAAATTTTTAACCAACCCGGCTTAAAAATAAAATTTTCGCGGCAAGATTATAGGTTGAATAACATCCCGACCACAGAAAGCAAAGTTACAATAACTAAACCGCCGGCTTGATATTCAACCAAAGAGCATCCCGTGGATTACTAAATATGAAATCCCTTTAGCAAGGTCGTGAAACAAACAACATGCCGGCTAAATAATCGAAAATCAAAGAATCGATTTTTCGACCTAATTTGACATGCAAACATGAAATCGAAGTACTAGAGTGAGTTTAAGTAGGCCCTTACTTTCTTAATCGCACCATTTCTTCGTTTTGAGCGGGTTCAATCTCTTCTTCTTCAACGGTTTTTTTCTTCTCTTTTTGTTGAACTAATTTTGCAATTTCAGGGTTGTATTGATTGGGTTTGCGATTGGCGCCTTTCATACGAGTTCCCTTACGCTGTGGTGGTTCCATTGTTGAAGATTACTCGGAGTTTTCGAATCGACGATGTTAACGAATTAATCGACGAGTTTTGGTGGTGGTGGTGGGGGAGGAGCCGGTGTGGTTGGTTATGGAAGAGAAGAAGAGAAGAAGGAAGATGAAAATAAAAAAAACTGATTATGGTAATAGAATTATAAAGGTCAAGGGTAGTATTGTAACTTCAACCAAATTTGACCTCCCCCTAGTAAGGTCATATGTCCACTTAAAATTGGGTATACCCCAATTAGTTTGAGTATACCCCAATCTCGCCAGGTTCTTTTGAGCGTTTCGTTTCTTTTAATACAACCTTCAACTTCGAAAACGGAAAGAATCGACATGCATAAATTGAGGAATTGACATTTTGGTGGGCTGCAACCATAACCTTGACTATCAAAAAAGAAATCACAAAATTTTCAAAGAATCATTTTTATGGGGACCATTGTTTTTTTGGGACCATTGTTTTTTAAGGCCACCTATCCTACAATGATAAGGGGTGTCCTAAAGTCGTGAGTTTACCAATTTGCCCCTTACCCTAATTAACATTAACCCACCACCGCCGATTACCACCACCACCTCCGATTATCACCACCACCAACCACCTCCTCCCACCACCACCACCTCCCACCACCATCGCCGATTACCACCACCACCACCTCTGATTATCACCACCACCAACCACCGATTACCACCACCACCTCCGATTACCACCACCTCTATATATATAACTTAATTTAACTCATTAACAAAAATATTCTCACAAACTCATTGCTTGTCATTCGTTTTTGGTTGAAAAAATGAGAAGTAATCATCAAAATGAGTTGAAAATGGAAGTTGCAGAGAGGTTTAATGGAGTTTTTTTTTTTTCAGAGACAGATTCGGTTAAGTCACAAAAAAAAAGTCTCTGCCGAACTTTTAGTTCAGTTATCACGAATTAATTTTTTCTGAACCGAACTCTGATTCGCAAAAAATAATTTTAACCGAACTATGGGCTAATTCCATATATGCATTTGCAAGTGCAGTTCGGTTGGATCGCAAAAATTGTTAAGTTTTTAATTTAACCGAACGTTTGCCTAATTGCATATATGCATACATAAGCTCAGTTCGGTTGATTCGCAAAATATGTTGAAGTTTGCGAACCAACCGAACTTCTAACACTTGGTTACTTTTAACTTGCAATTCGGTTGGGAACTTGGTTTCGTTGAAGTTTGCGAACCAACCGAACATACCTCTGTAAATGAGTTTGGTTAACTCGCAAAAATAATTTCAAAACCGAACTCTTCTCTATATAGCCAAATGTTGAGTTCGGTTTAATCGCAAAAACAAAATTCTGCGAACTTACCGAACTCTGTTGTTTAAAGTTCGATTACAACGTGGTCTAGTCGACTGAACCGAACAAAACTCTGTAAACTCAAGCATAGTAATTCGGTTACATTTGATTTTTCATCAGCTAGACGAACAAACAAAAACTCCATTAAAGCTCTGGTTCGGTTGCCTGTGATTTTGGATTTATTAACCGAACTGCATTTGCAGAAAGTTCGGTTACATGTTCTTCATATAATAAAACCGAACTTTGTTGACCTGGTTGAATTTTTTTTTTTTGTTACAATTTTGATTTTCAAGATATTTTAGGCCGTTTATAGCAACATTCACTAAGTTACAAGTATACTTCGGTACCCAGAGGAAGTTTTTTCTCCATATTCACCCATCTCAAAATAATTTTTTTCTCCATCTTCTTCTTCTTCTATCACTTTAGTCACTCAATAATTCTAGTTCTTTAAAAAAAAAATCTATTAATTTAACCTTAATCAAAGATTAATCACACTAACTAATCACTAGTATAACCGTTGCCACGGTGGGAGGGCCGACCGAAAAAAAAACCCGAAGATGGGGTTTGTCTGCGACTAATTTCGCCCCGTTTCAGAAAAAGTGATACTTTCGCTCCTTTTCAGAAAAAGTGATTCTTTTGATCCTTTTCAGAAAAAGTTATACTTTCGCTCCGATTCAGAAAAAATGATACTTTCGCTCCGTTTCAGAGAAAGTGATACGTTCGTCCCGTCTTAGGAAAAGTGATACTTTCGCCCCGTTTCTGTCCGATAAATTTACGCGATTACCCTTCATTTGTGTTGTATTTACAGTAGTTTCAGTAAGAAATGGAAATACGGAGGGGCTTTTTTGACATTTAATTGTTGATTGAAAAAGGTTTGGGACACCAAATCTAATCTTCCAGCGTCCATTGATCACTCACAATTTACAAAAAGATGGCCATATAAATGTCCTCCCTCGCTTCGCTTGTCGGCCCAATCAAAATAGTGCAAGAAACGGTCTTATGATTGGCTCCTCTTTTTGTAAACATTTTATTAAAGAATTTTAATTCCAATTTTTCCTCTTCATTCATAAAAGGATAGCGACTATTAATCAAAACTGAAAGAGCACTAAACCTTTACAAGTTGGCTCCTCTCGGGCGAGAGCAAGCTATAAAACGTAACTTTGGTGCTAACCCCGATAGTTTAAGAATTAAAACGAAAAATACCATTTTTAACCTGCGTAACCATAGGTTCAGTTATACCAATCTTTGAGGGGAACTCTAAAAATCAACGAAAAATAAACCAACACAAAGCGAGATTTAATAAAGTCCCAATATTCAAAGATAAGAGAGAACGAATGTATGATACCTCTTGTTTGCATCTCATCCTTCAAAACTCGGGCACGTCCCTAGATAGAACAAAGATACATTGAGGCCCAAATGTCAGGTTGGGGTGTTCAATTCAATTAAGTACATGGCTTCCCGAACTCGAGGTTTTTGTGAAGCACACTTGTCATATATGCTTCCTCCACCGCTGTCATTATCATCCCGGTGAAGATGCCACAAAGTTACGCTAGTTGAGTAGAAGCATCGATTCATTGGATATATTGACTCTCCATTGGAATAAATTTAGCTTCAACAATAAAAGACAACCCCTACACAGTTCATCGGATAAACGGTCCACTCCGCTTAATACTCTGTTCTTGAGAATTTCTGCTTCCATAGGTTCATAGAGTCTCTGCTTCCCAGATATAGATACAAGAATTTTCAAAAGACGCATCTTCATCAAAAACCCTTAAATCTTCGAAATGCAAGAGGAGAACCTCGAATTAGAGCTGAATGATTATCATTATCTTCTTTGGCATCTGGAAACAAGAAGAATATCAG
The DNA here is from genome assembly GCA_023531295.1 of Papaver armeniacum. Classification (NCBI taxonomy): domain Eukaryota; kingdom Viridiplantae; phylum Streptophyta; class Magnoliopsida; order Ranunculales; family Papaveraceae; genus Papaver; species Papaver armeniacum. Next base: position 62,117 of record JAJJWW010007766.1, on the reverse strand, counting down.
GGCTAACATCCCTAGGTCCAAGAGCCCAGATTCTCCACAGCAAGTGAAGCCACACACTTCTACATTCATCTGCATTATCCTTGTTGGAGTTTTTCACTCAGACATGATCCCGCACAACATCCATCATCCGTTTTTAAGTGCTTCGACTAGACTATCATGTAATCATCGAATTCGCTTTGTTGTTTCTTTACCCAGGTTCTCCCTCTAGAATTTCTCCATAGTGGATCGAACTTACATCAAACAACTTTGCAAGTCTTTGGCGAAGTTCTACAACCCGCACTTAACAACGTATAGACCACTTTGGGAGTTGCTTTCTCAACACAAATTAAGCCACAGTCAAGACCTTCGATTATCTAGGATTTCATCCCCTTCAACCGTCTCAAGTGAGGGGTTTTGAGGCATTCAAACTAAACCTCGCAAACCTCTCTTTCAAATCCTTTATGCATCACTCGAGATGAACCTCTCCCCTGCACTGCAAGCACTTGTTCTTCTCATGGCGAAATACTAACTTCTACAAATGACTCAGTCTCTTCGTTGTAGTTGGTTCAACAAGAACTCTTAAGAGTAGGGACAACTTGGAAAACCGTACTTGAAAAGGGCCAACAATTTCTAGTCAAAAAAGATGCACATCATGTGATGACGAAGGCCGCGTATGGCAATAACATTCCACCGCCCGGCATAGGCCACTGTTTCAAACCTTGTCCCATCATGAGATACAAGGAATGCAACCCAACTTCTTGCGGATGTTTCAAAGACTTTGTTTCTTCCCCTTTACATGGATCATAAATTTTCTTCCCGCAAGAAGAACCAAAGTTATGTCTACGAAACACGATGAAATAAATATATTGGTGACACCTCATCCATTTTTAGAAAAATAAATATAAGCCTCAAAGGACCAGTTTCAATTTACGACTATGATACATTTTAAATCACTTGTGAATGATGCTTTCTCAGTAGATAAGCTTACAAAGAAACAAAGAGTAATCAAGCAGATTCCATAAAAAGGACTAGACACCAGACGGACAGAATGGATAGATTACTAAGAAATTCATGCATTGGGTTTCCAAGAGACCTCCAGTGCGTATGACTTTGTTTTTTCAGACAAACATTTTACAGAATGCTCTCGTAATTAAGATAATAATAATATTAGCATAAGATCTTCACCTGCTAAAACAGCATTAAGCATCTTCGTCAATTGAGGGCATAATTGTTTCATAATTGTATTTCTGCTTATCCATCCGCCGCTTCTGCTTTCGCTTAGCCTCAATGACTTGCTATAACGACAAGGACCCCTAGCCTTTAGTTATATCTCTTCAGGTGTGTGTATAATTAGCTTCTCCTCGAACCTACACACACAATACACAGATATCACAAAAGACGCAACAATTATGTCACACAGATTCAGAACTTCCACAAGCTAAGTAACAGTTAACCACAGAAATTTGAGCAACTAACAATTCATACATTTTCTAGCAACAGAAACAAAGAGTAATCAAGCAGATTCCATAAAAGGACTAGACACCAGACGGACAGCTGATTTAATACACTCCCAGCAGCATCAATCACAGACCCATTCATTCATTATTTCACAACCGAAAGCAAAACCCCCAATTCCTTCAAGCCCTAATCACCACCACCTCGATCATTAGATCCATCAATTCTTCTCGTTTCAATTAACATCGACACTTTATCATCTCAAGCCCTAGCTTCTGAGATTCTAAAATTTAGTCTAGGGGTTTTGATTCGTATCTATAAAATTAGGTTTTATACCGTAATTATTTTTTTGTTCTGAAATTAGGTTTCCAAATCGACTAAATCAAGAGTCGCGATCAAATTAAAATGATAATAATAAATCAAATTTACCTTTCAAATCGCTTTCGAGGATTTAATCTTGATTGGTTTATCGATATTGATTCTGCTCAAACTTTTCCCTTCTTTTCAGAATTCTTCTTCAAGAACAGCTACTGTTAATGATGATTTAGGTTTTTCAAGTTTGACACGAATTGAATAGATTTAACTTGAAAGAGGAATTAGATCTGGTTTCATGGTTGAAGAAGAAAGAAGAAAAGAAGGAAAAAAAGAGAAGGAGGTGGCCAGATTCGATCCTGCAACCTTTAACTCACTTTACCTTAGTATTTTACTAAACTGCCCCTAAACAATTAAACCATTTCCAACCTCCGTGTCCTTTTTTCTGCCCGTAAAATTTACTCCATTACCCTTCATTTGATGTCATATTTACGTTAGTTTTAGTGAGAAATAGAAACATGGAGTGGCTCTTTTGGGATTTCATTGTTGATTGAAATCAATTTGGGACACCAAAATCCAATCTTTTTGTGTCAATTGATGACTTACAATTTACAAAAAAGTGGCCATATAAAGGTCCTCCCTCGCTTCGCTCGGTCGGCCCAATTATACAAAAATAATCAGGAGGGTAATTTTGATATTAATCTAAATATTTAGATAAGGGGTGACCTAGACTTACTTCTAATGTCTTACCCAAAATAAAATCATGGTCCCAAAAAAACCATGGTCCCCAAAAAATGATTCTTTTCAAATGCCTCATGTCTAGTGACGGATTGTGGTGGGCTACCCAGTGTGACAATTTCTACTTGTTCTTACTATTTCGTTTGATCCTCTTTTTTGCTTGCTTAGCATTGTATCCACATTGGATGGACCCCAACTGCTTTTTAGATCAGCAAAACAAACATCTTCGTCTTCTTATTTAGCCACGGTTTACAGTTTTGGCCACAGTTGTTGGGGAATCAAAATTTTCCCATGATATTGCCAACAGATTTTAAATTCTTTTGAGGCCTGAAATGGATCATTTGGTCATGATAGTTAACTAGCAAAGTGTTTGGTTACGCTGCTTACGCAACTATTGATGTGGATGGCTTTCTTACATATCCAAACATAATAATAAAAAAATAGCTATAAAAGAAACATGACAAAAAACAAATTCGTACATATACACTTAAACTCATTTTATAATTAATTATCGGTGCGTAGATAATTATGTTTTTGAAAATTCCCTCGGGTTTTTATGGGTAAGTTCTCGTTTATTACATACATAAATACAAGTACGAATTGTCATGAGTTTATTTATTAAAAACCAACTATCTGTATTTCTTATTAGAAAATCGGAGGTTTCTCCTCTCTCCTAATAACCCTTTTTTTCAAACAAACAAAAAAGCTCTCTGAAATATTTTTCATCTGCAACCTAGATTAGGTCGAATTCTCCAAGAAAATCCGGGTAATGTTGATAAAAGTGCCTCATATTAGTATGTAATTATTATATCTATAATTAATTATATTCCCCATATAATTTATTTATAAATTATTTAAAAAAATTCCAAATGGCAAAAATATGAATTTTTACACCATCCTTAAATGAAATCGATCTCCTCAATGATATACATGTTTCTAACACTTTCGTACTTTTGTATTTATTCATGTATCCCAATTTGTATGTGCTTGTTCAGTGTAAACAATCATATTTAATGTGTGAAACTAGGAGAGTTTCTCATGGTTTTTCAAAAAACGAATATTCAAAGAGTCATGAGATTACACTAGGAAATAAATGTATAATGTAAAACAATTATGAGGATCCACGGACGACAATTTCATTTTATAATTTTTAAAGCCTAAACAATAATGATTTGAAGTTAATATTTTGATAAAACGTTCCTCTTATTTTATTTTAGATTCCTACAAAATGTGAGTACAATTGGAAACGTATAACACCCCTACCACCTAATTTGTCATAAGTTTATACTAGATTGAAATAAATTAATTAAGTTGATTACAAGGATTTACAGAAAATCTTATTTGAACTAGCTATATATATCTTGAATGATTTACACTAATTCTCTTTTATAAAGCCTAAATGACAATGGATTTGAAGTTAATATTTAGATGATGCGTTCCTCTTATTATATTCTAGATCTTTATCAAAAATGAGTCTACCGATCTTAATTTCAACGGTTGATCTCCAAAGTAGTAGATGGCGGTGTTATACATCCCGAATTGTGCCAATTTTAATGAATTGTCTAGTTTCATAAGAAGAACATATCACCAACATAGTAGCTATGAATTGGAAGTTGTTTGGGATCTAAAAATAAATTAGTTCAAATCTTGTAAGATAGTGTTCAAATAAGATTGTACATCGGTCCGTTCTCATTATAAAATATTCTCCGATTTAATATGTATCTATGTCCCCGTCCTTAATCGAAATAACCCTTAAATGAAGACACTAACCATTCTTTGTTCCTGCACGTATATTCCTGCCATATCATTCAAAAGCACATGAAAATTTTGAAATTGCAACACATTGAGAAAACGCATATAAACATTTCTAACCTGTGGAAAAAATACAATTTTAGCACTGAAATTAGTAACGCTTATTTGAACGAAATTAGAAAGCGTAGTCTGTTTCAAAGTCCTGCACCTACATTTCGGCATGTGCTTCAGTCGACGTGCAACACAAGTGCTCTGAACATAAATAACTCAAAAGAAGAAGAAGTGAAGAAGAGAACATAGTTGTTTATGGGTAAAAATCGTTTCTGCCGATTTCGGTAAATTCGGTAGGTGAGTGAGAAACTGGTTCAAACCCTAAACAAATGTGCTGCACGTGAGCACTTTATAGACTCGAGAGATCAATCTGTACAAGTCCGGCCTAAACCAAGAAATGGCCGTTCCGGACTTGCTTCGGTCACAAAGTGGAGGAGAAGGGTTGATTTGGGGAGGGAAGCGAGAAAGGTGTTGAGACCGAGAATAGTTACGGGAGAGTAGTATCTCGACTTGTATCGTAAAGTAAGAGCTTGGGAAGCTTGCAAGAGATGAAAGCTTTTTTGGGAGAGCTTGCAAAGTTGCCTTTCGAGAGTGTAGTATTTTCTCCCGACCGGGACTTGTTGTCCGGTGGAAATAGGTAAGACCTATTTATACAAGTCGAGATTGAAACGTACCACTGGCCTCATGAAGGAAGAGAGTAAAGGGTGAAATAATGGGAGGAGGTGGTAACCGCATGGTGTTAATGGGTGAAAACGTTTTCACCATTATTTCCTCATTTATTTGACCGCTTTATTCCTTTTCACGCTTTCTTAATGTGAGCGTAGTGTACGCCGCAAGTCAGTGATCGCCAAACCAAAACCCCGGAAAGCATCCCCAGTTTTGTGTTGATATCTCGTTGGTTGCACCTTGAGTGCAAGTGGCGCCGCTAGTGGCGCGTGTGGCATGTGCCATTGGCATGTGCGGAATGCCCTTGTTGCGGGTTGTACTTCGAGCGCAAGTGACAATGCCAGAGCTGCTAGTGGCGTGCGTGGCATGTGCCAATGGCATGTGCGGAATGCCTTGGTGGTAGGTTGAATGTTGAGTGTAAGTGGCAATGCTAGAGCTGCTAGTGGCGTGCGTGGCATGTGCCAATGGCATGTGCGGAATGCCTTGGTGGTAGGTTGCACGGTTTGCAAGTTAGGCTAACAGCGTGTGTGTTTGGCATGTGCCAATGGCATGTGCGGAATGCCTTGGTGGTAGGTTGCACGGTTTGCAAGTTAGACTACCAGCGAGCATGTTGGCATGTGCCAATGGCATGCGTGGCCGTTAGGGCCGTGGTCTTGGTAAGAAAAGCTACCAGCGAGCATGTTGGCATGTGCCAATGGCATGCGTGGCCGTTAGGGCCGTGGCCTTGGTAAGAAAAGCTACCTAATGAGCATGTTGGCATGTGCCAATGGCATGCGTGGCCGACTTGGCCTAGGTTGTATGGTTCGTAAGCCTAGGGCGCTATATTTGGCATGCGCCAATGGCATAGCGGCTTGGAAATATGGCTTGTGGTACGCGTTGGCATGTGCCAATGGCACGTACGACCATGTTGACCTAGTTGCACGTTTTGCAAGCCTAGGGCACTATATTTGGCGTGGGCCAGAGGCATAGCGGCTTGGAAATATGGCTTGCGATACGTGTTGGCATGTTCCAATGGCACGTACGGCCATGTTGACCTAGTTGCAAGTCTTGCAAGCCTAGGGCGCTATATTTGGCGTGGGCCAAAGGCATAGCGGCTTGGAAATATGGCATGCGATACGTGTTGGCATGTGCCAATGGCACGTACGACCATGTTGACCTAGTTACAAGTCTTGCAAGCCTAGGGCGTTATATTTGGCGTGGGACAAAGGCATAGCGGCTTGGAAATATGGCCTGCGATACATGTTGGCATGTGCCAATGGCACGTACGGCCATGTTGACCTAGTTGCAAGTCTTGCAAGCCTAGGGCGCTATATTTGGCGTGGGCCAAAGGCATAGCGGCTTGGAAATATGGCATGCGATACGTGTTGGCATGTGACAATGGCACGTACGGCCATGTTGACCTAGTTGCAAGTCTTGCAAGCCTAGGGCGCTATATTTGGCGTGGGCCAGAGGCATAGCGGCTTGGAAATATGGCCTGCGATACGTGTTGGCATGTGCCAATGGCACGTACGGCCATGTTGACCTAGTTGCAAGTCTTGCAAGCCTAGGGCGCCATATTTGGCGTGGGCCAAAGGCATAGCGGCTTGGAAATATGGCTGCGCGATACGTGTTGGCATGTGCCAATGTCACGTACGGCCATGTTGACCTAGTTGCAAGTCTTGCAAGCCTAGGGCGCTATATTTGGCGTTGGCCAAAGGCATAGCGGCTTGGAAATATGGCCTTGTTGCCATGGTGCGCAGGGTGCGGCTTGGTTTGGCATTGTTGCCATGGTGCGCAGGGTGCGGCTTGGTTTGGCATTGTTGCCATGGTGCGCGGGGTGCGGCTTGGTTTGGCATTGTTGCCATGTTTGCGCAGGTGCGGCTTGGTTTTGGAATTAGGGTTCTCGTGTCGAAAACCCTAATCTGGTATTTTGAAAAATACCCCTATTAATTATTTACACCTGAGTTAAATGCTCTTAGTTAATGTGTTGCGGGTAATGCTAGGTCATGGGGTTTTACGTTTTTACCCCTTGTTTAAAAACCACCATCAACATTAAGTCCCCTGCTTAGCTCGGAACAGGGGCTTTGTTGCGGGGTAAGCATAAGATGGTGACAAACTATCAACAACAACCGTAAAGAGGATTGAGGAGGCTTGTCTGACCTTTTATGAATAGGATTTGGAACCCTAGCCTCCCGGTAGTTTTGCACAAATCGGGAGGCTGGCCCAATTGGTGGGGTCGGTGCAGCTTGGGCGACTTTGGGAAATTGCGTGTGCTGGCTGGTAGGGCCGGCGCAATGTGGAAGCTGTGCGTGCTTGCAGGCGTGACTTGGGAAAATCTGCGTGTCTTGGCTGGGGGGGCCGCGCAATGTGGAAGTCAGGCGTGCTTGCAGGCGTGACTTGGGAAACTGCGTGTGCTGGCTGGTGGGACCGGCGCAAAGTGTAGAAGCCGTGCGTGCTTGCAGGTCGGCGCAATTGGTGGTGCCGGTGCAGCTTGGAAACCGTGCTTGCAGGCGTGACTTGGGCGACATTGGGAAGTCGCACCCTTTGTGAGCCCGTTTCTTGCACGCGTGATTTTGGTAAAGGGAAATCCTTCCCTATTTCAAAGTCTTCACGCCTATATATATATATATAAAGCCCCTTTCTCCCCATCCTGCGCTTTATTCTTTCCTCTTTTCATACTAGCGGCAAAGAGAAACCGGCTTCCAGGTATGTCTTCGAGTACTTTTCTCTCTTTTTTTTTTTCTTTTCACGTACACTACGGGAAAAATCATCATTGACGACACTTTATTAGCGTTGTAGTACCCCTACGACAACGCTTTTTTATGTATTGTGTAGGTGGGGTATTGTAGAAAGTCCAAGCTTTTCTACAATGCTTGACTAAGAGTTGTAAAGGGTGATGTGGTTCATGGTTCGACAATAGTTTGCCAAAGTTGTGATTCTCTTTCGATTTTTTTTGAAAGCCTAACACAACTCTTGCTTGTGTTGTAGGATTATTTTACACAACAAAGCATACGTATCGTAAAAATATGTAACACAACACTTGTATAAGTTGAAGGTCTATCTTAGACAACCTAGGATGTGTATCATAGAAATATGTAACACAACACTTGTATAAGTTGAAGGACTATCTTAGACAACCTAGGATGTGTATTATAGAAATATGTAACAACTCTTATTACTATTATGAATAAGGTTTGCACAACACTTGTTAGAGTTGTAGAACTATGTTGGACAACACCTAGTTATGTCGTAAAGACATTCTTTCACAACCTCCGGTTTGTGTAGTTGAAATATGGAACACAACTCTTATTAGAAGTTGTGTGCATAAAACAATTTTGAAAAAAATTATAGCCGAAACCGAATTGCCGAAAGTGTTTCACATTCATATTAACTCGCCGATTGCAACATATTTACATTCATTCCAGTTAATTGCATTACCTAGCTAACATCAAATCACCTTGTATGGAAGTGTGTTGCTCAATGAAAGAAAATAAAATGATAGACTCTTTGAACATGACTAAAAATATCATATAAGTCGTAAAACGCAGATATTGGCCTCCCCTACAAATATATGCCTCGAGATATAGCTCATCAACACGGCACTTAGTCTGCAGCTGCAATCTAATTCTCGTCTCAAACCCTTCAATCTCACACTCAACAGCAACAACCACCACAGCTGATTTCTTGGCCTTAGACTCTTCATTACTAGGACTTCAATTTCAACACTCCTGCTGCAATACTTAACACCGCAACATCTTCCTGTAGCCTTCACTAACTTCCCAGCAAACCACTCAATTCATCTCACCAATAGCACCTCACTTTCTCCGGCAGTAAGTATAAACCACTTAACCAAAATCCAGTCTAACCAAATCAGCTTCTTCTTCAATTCAGATCCTCATCAGCTCACTAAATGTGACTCATCTTCTCAACCAGACAACCACAGATCCACTACAAACCCATCTGCAATTCTCCTTGTTCTCATGTTCACCTGCAACGAGCTTGGCAAAAACCCATTTCTTGTAGCAGCAACACATTACTTTCTTCTCTATTCACGGCTTGCAATTCCAACACCTGCCACCATCATCTGTTGCGGCTCCACCAATTCAAGCAAAATTCAGGTTATGGAAGGAGGCTCACTACTCTTATTTACTAGCTCTCCCGCAATATACCCCATCTAAAGAAAAAATTGGTAAGGTTTACTGTTTAAGCATATGCATAAGCAATAGTCATAACTCAAAGCATCACTGATCCAACATTCAAGAAACGAAGAAAAAAAATCCGTAAAATTTGATTAAGTAAGTATTCTACATTGTCCTAGATAGTGCGAGTTTGAGCCAACTTTGGAAACTCAATGCAACTAGATGCAGGTTTTGGCGCTCCTTAATTACTGGTACATTCAAAGGAATGCACCAGTCACCAACAAGCTATCGCCCAATCTACAACATTATCACAGTCTTGTTATATGGGAAACTTAGCTTACTACTCTACTCAAATTCCAACAATAGAAGGTTCGCATAAAAGTAGTGTCGATCAAAACATAGTGAACCGAAAGGCGTGCAATTCAATACCGCAAATTGACCAATCTTGTACCCTCTAAAGCATGCTAATAACATACAGAAATTGGCCAAAGTTATGAGATGCTTTCTTCAAAGAACACTTCATCGTGATCCGAGCAAATCTACTTCCAAATAAAATACCTTTTGACCTGCTCGTAACAATTCTTTCCATCGATTCTAACTCGAAACAAAATTAAACTTAACAAACATGATCATGTGCACCAAAGAGATAAAACTTACTCCCGACCCTCTCCTCAATTGCTTTCATTTACATCAGAAACATTTCTGCTCTCAGGTAATGTGTCATTTATAGCGTAATGCCTTTTGGCACCTTCTCCTGCATTATATGCGGCAACTACAAAAAAAAACAAAGTATTGATCCTTAACCCCTCAACTCTCCACAAATAAACACCCATTAATCAAGAACCGGGTAAAGTTTGACATATCAAGAACCCAAATTAAGAATTACTTACTGAAATGAGAACATCAGTTGGCCACAGGCTTGCTGTCATTGTTTTCAAGTATGATATGTCGTAATTGGACATTGGGAACATCTTTAACTATGTGCCATTGGACTGAAAAGACGCCATTCCACTTGTCTTGCTGCCAAAAGTCCACATCCTTCTTGAAATCAACTTGTCAAGTCATTTCAATGGGCCAACAAACTGCCCGCTCCCATTTACCCGAAATTACCGTAAAAGTTCACTTATCGATTGATAATGTTAAAATAATAAGCACGGTTTCACAACCAAAAGTTCCTGTAAGGTATGAAGCTAGCTTTATACTCACTGAGAAGAGGAGATAGATGGGAGACCTTTTGCACGTCTCTCCAAGTTCCATCTCTGCCTCTCGGAATGCCGCATCCAGCTTTTTATACTCATTGAGATGAGAAGGTTAGTTTTATATCTACATAGGCGCGCCACCAACATACCACCCTTAACCTGCATACGCTTATCCTTTGTAGCCTATGAACTTCCATCACCAATACAAGCAATCACTCGCTTATCCTTTGCAGCTGAAAGCATACCCAAGTGTTGCACCAATCGACCAACCAATAGACCCATAATGCATTTGGAATTCATACCGCAACAACAACACTTACTTAGATGTATATTCTTATGTAAACTCTAAAACCGCTAAAATAAACAAGAGAAGATAACAAGAATATGATGTTGATGCAAATTTCTCACCTGCAACCGGATAACCACAAGCATCCGCAATTCAAGAAACGCGTTGCAGTCTTCTCAGTCAACTACTATTCCTAGACCAGCCAAGAACTTTCCTTACACCATTTGCAACCAGCTCAACATATATCTCCATTTCGTATTTGGATTGCTTTCTCCCCCAATTCGTATTCGACTCAACCCAATTCGGGCCGGATAAACCCCAAACTCCGTGGGCTGCATTGTAAGAAAACATGAATGAAATTTTAAGATTTTAACCATACAAATTCACCTCGGTTCACACAAAATCCCCATATCGGTCTATACCGAGAATCCCGGGATCCTATTGTTGTAAACCGAACAATCACCACTGCCTGGAATTCCTTCGGCCATCAGAACACTCAAACTTAGAATACAACATCATCTTTCTTCTTCACAATTCCACTCCTCCACCATCGAAGATGTCTGATAGCACCTTCGGCTGAATTCCTCTGTTGATGTTCTTTGTTATCATTATCGCCACCGATTCGAGCTCAACACAAAAACAACCCAAATATGCTATTGATCCACTTACAGAGATCCATAATGTGATTCCTACAACTCCACAATCATCCACCACAATATCTCGCATAAAAAACCACAAAACACACACACATTAAACTCTAATTCAAACAAAATATCAACATCAATCATGAAGGCACTCATGTGTTCCTGTGCATAAATGAGCTTACCAAATTCATATATGTATTAGGGATAAAAGAATTATACCTTTATCCAAAATCTTAGATTGAAGCAGTTGATTTTGATTTCCTGTTTTGCCTCGATTAAACTTCTGAATCATCACTTCAAACCCTAACTATCAATTTTATTTTCAATCACCATCATCTGATCTCACTTATTTCTCCAATTTTAGCTCAACACATCGATTTATAATCCTCAAATCACCAAACCCAATCTCTAATTTCTTTTTGTTTATCACTAAATTGAAACTTCAATAAAATTCATAACCCTAACTTTTCAAATTAAACTCCCCATCTATACGTCTTCTCGAAGCCTATTTCCTCTATCAGAATCACCTCCACGAACTAATTCCTAATCTCGATTATAAGGGTGAGGAATTGGAAGAAAAATCAAAAGAAAGAGTAAAGCTTCGGTGGTGGAAGTCTGGAAGATGAGGAATCGAGGCTGCGAGCAAAATCTTTACTCTTGTTTGTAACCCTAAACTCAAAAACGACAACAACACCTTCTTCACCTTAATCTCGAGTTCATCAGTTCTTCATAAACTCTCGATTCCAAAATATCCCTGTCAATTTGAATCACATCAAACCCTAATTCTTTTCTGTAATATTCTCCTCATCATCTTTTCGATTTCTTCTCTTGGTTTCACCATTAACAGCACCTCCATTCCTCTCCTTCTTTCGCAACTTCTCTGTAGATGGCGATGATGAGTAAATAATTAGGGTTTTTGAAGATATTTGGTGAAGCAGGTGAAGAGAGGGAGAAAAGATGGCGATGATGAGTAAAGATGGATTGAGTGAATTATATTTTCTCAAGTAATGTCGTCGTTCATCTGTGGAGTGTGGAGGAGACGAAGAGGAGAGGAGATGAAGATAGATCAAAACAGATAGAGTTCGAGTGGTTGAGGAGGGTTTGGTGAATGAAAATGATGGACGGACCAGATTTCGTTTGATCCACTCGTACGGATTGAGAAAAGAATCTGACGGCTGAGATTGTATTTGTGATGCTCATACGGATTCAAGAATTTGTGTTTCTCTTTGTGCTAATACGAACTCATGTATTCTGTTTATTATCAACCTTCGACGTGAAAAAAAAATCCAAAATAATTATTAATAAATTTAGGACAATGTTATCGACATTCTGAAATAAAAATATCCAAAAAATGTATAAGAATGAAGCTGAAAAATAAGAAGTGAATTCGATAATTGGTGTGTTTCTTTGTGCTTTTGTGCTTTCTCTTTGTGCTTCCGGTTTGAATTTCGACTAGTTACATAGGTCATGAAGTAATTTAGACTGGACATACAGGTCATGAAGTAGCTTTAGTTCACATTAGTAGGATGATACATCATCGAAATCGATAAATATGAAGCTCAGTGTCGATTCAAACTTCAAATGTGGTATAATGATATACAAACTATGAACCAAGAAGCTCTGAGTGGCTCCGAGATCGAAACTTGGCCGCGAGTTGACTACTCTAAGTCAGAAACTTGGTAAAAACGACGAATCCATCCATTATCAGGTAAGATTTCTTCTAGATATTCTACAAAACCTTAAACAAACCATATTTCTGCATATTGTATGCGTATCAGGCTCTTAAATCGAAACCTGGCTGCGAGTTGACTACTCTAAGTCAGAAAATTGGTAAGAACGAATAAACCATCCATTTACAGGTAAGATTCCTTCGAGATCTTCTACGAAACCTTAAAAAAAACCTATTTCTGCATATTGTATGCATACCAGGCTCTGAGATCGAGACCTGGCCGCGAGTTGACTACTATAAGTCAGAAACTTGGTAAGAACGACGAATTCATCCATTTACAGGTAAGATTCCTTGGAGATATTCTACGAAACCTTAAAAAAAACCCTATTTTTGCATATTGTATGCATACCGATCTCCGAGATCGAGACCAGGCCGCGAGTTAACTACTCTAAGTCAGAAACTTGGTAAGAATGACGAATCCATCCATATACAGGTAAGATTCCTTCGAGATATTCTATGAAACTTTAAACAAACCCTATTTATGCATATATGTATGCATACCAGGCTCCGAGATCGAAACCGGCCGCGAGTTGACTACTCTAAGTCAGAAACTTGGTAAAAATGACGAATCAATCCATTATCAGGTAAGATTTCTTCTAGATATTCTATAAAACCTTAAACAAACCATATTTCTGCATATTGTATACGTATAAGGCTCTTAAATCGAAACCTGGCCGTGAGTTGACTACTCTAAGTCAGAAACTTGGTAAGAACGAATAAACCATCCATTTACGGTAAGATTCCTTCGAAATATCCTACGAAATATTTAAAAAAATCCTATTTCGCATATTGTATGTATACCATGCTCCGAGATCGAGACTCGCCGCGAGTTGACTACTATAAGTCGAAACTTGGTAAGAACGAAGAAACCATCCATTTACGGTAAGATTCCTTCAAATATTCTACGAAACCTTAACCAAACCTTATTTCGTATATTGTATGCATATGAGGCTCGGATATCGAAACCTCGTACGAGGGTTGACCAATCTAAGTCAAAACTTGGAAAAAGCGACGAATCCATCCATTATCGGGTAAGATTTCTTCTAGATATTCTACGAAACCTTAAACAAACCATATTTCTGCATATTGTATGCATATCAGGCTCTTAAATCGAAACCTGGCCGCGAGTTGACTACTCTAAGTCAGAAACTTGGTAAGAACGAATAAACCATCCATTTACGGGTAAGATTTCTTCGAGATATTCTACGAAACCTTAAAAATACCATATTTCGCATATTGTATGCGTACCGGGATCCGAGATCGAAACTCCGGCCGTGAGTTGACTACTCTAAGTCGAAACTTGGTAAGAACGACGAATTCATCCATTTATAGGTAAGATTCCTTGAGATATTCTACGAAACCTTAAAAAACCTTATTTCTGCATATTGTATGCGTACTAGGATCCGAGATCGAAACCTGACCGCGAGCTGACTACTCTAATTCAGAAATTCGGTAAGAACGACGAATCTATCCATTTACAGGTAAGATATCTTCTAGATATTCTACGAAACCTTAAAGAAACCCTATTTCTGCATAAATGTATGCATACCAGGCTCTTAAATCGAGACCTGGCCGTGAGTTGACTACTATAAGTCAGAAACTTTGTAAGAATGAAGAAACCATCCATTTACAGGTAAGATTCCTTCAAAATATTCTACGAAACCTTAACCAAACCTTATTTCTGTATATTGTATGCATATGAGGCTCAGATATCGAAACCTGTACGAGGGTTGACCACTCTAAGTCAAAAACTTGGAAAAACGAGCGAATCCATCCATTATCGGTAAGATTTCTTCTAGATATTCTACGAAACCTTAAACAAACCATATTTCGCATATTGTATGCGTACTGTGATCCGAGATCGAAACATGGCCGTGAGTTGACTACTCTAAGTCGAAACTTGGTAAGAACGACGAATTCATCCATTTATAGGTAAGATTCCTTCGAGATATTCTACGAAACCTTAAAAAAACCTTATTTCTGCATATTGTATGCGTACTAGGATCCGAGATCGAAACCTGGCCGCGAGTTGACTACTCTAATTCAGAAAATCGGTAAGAACGACGAATCCATCCATTTACAGGTAAGATCTCTTCTAGATATTCTACGAAACCTTAAAGAAACCCTATTTCTGCATAAATGTATGCATACCAGGCTCTTAAATCGAAACCTGGCCGCGAGTTGACTACTCTAAGTCAGAAACTTGGTAAGAACGAAGAAACCATCCATTTACAGGTAATATTCTTTCGAAATATTCTACGAAACCTTAAACAAACCTTATTTCTGTATATTGTATGCATACCGGGATCCAAGATCGAAACCTGGCCGCGAGTTGACTACTTTAAGTCAGAAACTTGGTAAGAAACAGCCAATCCATCCATTTACGGGTAAGATTTCTTCGAGATATTATACGAAACCTTAAACAAACCTTATTTATGCATATTTTATGCATACCGTGTGCTCGAGATCGAAACTTGGCCGCGAGTTGACTACTCTAACTCGAAACTTGGTAAGAACGATTTAATCCATCAATTTACTGGGTAAGAAATATATCGAATTGGATAAGAAATATATCGAATTGAACATCCCAGTTCGAAGATTACCAGAGTTAAAATGACCATATTACCCTTAATAGAAATAAAGGTAATAAATATTACGAAGATTGTGAAAATTACTAAACTATCCTTATCTGAAATAAGTAAAGTAAATAATACAGATAGTGAAAATGATCATATTACCCTTCATGGAAATTTGTGCCATAAATATTATGGAGATTGTGAAAGTGACCTGACTACCCTTATCGAAAAAAATTAAAGTAAATATTACTGCTTGTGAAGATGACCATATTACCCTTCTTAGAAATTAATGCAATAAATATTATGAAGACTATGAAAATGACCAGACCATGCTTATCGGAAAATAAGTAAACTAAATATTATAAATTGTTAAAATCACCATATTATCCTTACTAGAAATAAAGGTAATAAATATTATGGAGACTTTGAAAATTACCAGACTACCCTTATCTGAAGTGAGTAAAGTAAATATTACAGATAGTGAAAAATGTATGTAATTATTTACATAGAAGGCGTGTATGTGATTGTTTACAGAGAAGGCTTCGTGCTGTTTGCGGCTCAGTCACCTGAGCATTATTTTTGAGCATTACATTTTGTTTTACAACTCTTATGAAGGGTTGTCATAAAGTTAGTGTATTAAAGAACCACAAACTTGACAGAACATGTAAGAGTGTAGGTATGGTTAGTGGTGTAGACTTCCATCACTACACCAAATCAGCCATTTTGTTACACAAATATGTGTGTCATCTTATTTATTATCACACTTATTTGTGTAATAAATATGGTGTTTTTCTTTTGTTACACATTAGTAGTCACACTCATTAGTGTGACTTTAATTAATTTAAATCACACTAAAAAGTATGTCAAATCTCTTACATATATTAGTGTAACAAATTAGGCAATAATTAAAAAAAAAATGTTTTATTTTCCCACCCTGTTTTGGATTCATACACCCTGTTTTATTTTCCCACCCTGTTTTGGATTCATACACCTGCTTTTTTCCGCAACCTACCACATTGTTAGATTTTCTCCCCAAATCCACAAAAACATGTGCATATATAATTTTAATAAAAAAATAATACCCATAGAATTTAATAGAAATTAAATTAATAAATAAAAATAAATTTGTTCAACATCAACTATTATCCTCAATAGACTCTTAAAATACTAAACAATGAGAACTAACAAATTTAATAATTATAAGTTAAAACATTAAACACTACCTAACAGTACTACTCTATAACAAGGTAAACAAAGTCTAATTTGTAAATTGCAGACGCTTCTTATGCCATACTACCCAACCACCACCAACATAAGAAGATAGCTTATAGTAGTCATCACCTTGAGGAGGGTCCCAGATGGGTGCAGAATCATCGAATACGCATTCTATGCGAACTTTGCTCTCATTCTTTTGGACAATTCTGTGGTGACAGACTTCACCTTCCAAACCGGTAACCACATATCCAGCTGCAACTATGTTTCCATTCCTGTCCAACAAATTCACATACTGATCTGAAGACTCTTCATAACCAAAATTGTCAAAAGGTTGTGGCTCTGACATGGGATTTAAATTCTTGGTAAAAGAATGATTTTCCTGAGTGAAGTCTGGAGTGAACTCAGCAGAAGTGAAATCAGAGTTACGGGTACAAGAATCATTCGTCTCTTCGTTTGTCGGATGATCACTGGAAATTTCTTGTGCCATAACCTGTAATGCAATAGTACACAATCAACATAATGCATCAAGAAGAAACATATAAAGTCGACATACATAATCTGTATTATCATTAATCATTTTAACTTTCAGTTAGACATGTACCAACATCACATTTCACTGATAGTACTAAAGCAATCCCTATGGGAGTTATAAGGTTGGAATTATTGAAGTAGAAATTTGATATGGAAGTTATAAGGGTGCAATCATTGAAGTACAAATTGGACTAACAAGTTGACCTTAGACAGTGATACAAAAGATAAGACAACAATGACAACAAAAGAAATAGGGTTATATCATAAATTCTAAGAGTTGGGTTTACCTTTTTTAGACCAATGACAGGAGAATTGCATTTGTTAACTGTAGGATCGCAAAGAGAAGCAGTGAGGAATGCTTGCTTAGCACGCTTCGCAGAAACACTTGAGGAAAAGCCACGTAAAGACCTTTTACCCTTGTCTGGGCCAAAGACATCAACTAAACCATCAGAACCAAAATCATATGAGCAATTAGTTCCTTTCTGTTTTCGCTTCTCATAGGCAGCTTTGACTTGTTCCTGTGTAATATGTGTTACCAATATCGGTTAGGAAAGTTTAAGTAAAAGTTTGACATGCTTTTAATTTTTGAAATACCTACATATTTTTCAACTGCTAATGGATGAACAGTCCCATCGCGTTTTTCATGACCCTTCATCCAAGCGTATTCACGATCCTCTGTAAGCATCCCTTCCTCTTCTGCCTGCTCATTTGAATCCATATTGGTTGTATAACCATGACAAAATATAATTTCAAAATACTTAATAGAATTGACGAGTGCATAAAACATACAAGGAGATAACATTTGCTCGCGTAGGTACGCCTCCCAAGAGTATGGGGGATCGTGCATTGCTTTTTGTTCTCTGATTTCTTTTCATGGCTTTCTCTGACTCCTTCTTTGAACTCATTCTCGACAAAAATGGTCCAATTACTTGGAGTAATCCCCATCGGAACCTCTGCTAGAATCTGCTCTTTGCTTTTCCACGCATTTGGATCCAAACCAGCTTGAATAGCTGCTTCAATCTGTGCTTTACCTTTGGCTATCTTGAAATAATTCTGTCGAAGCGTGTATTTGAATGATCTGAACTTCTGTGAAAAGGCTGCTTCGAGGTTCGGGCGTACCAAGTATGAAGGAGCATTAAACTTAAACTCGCTCTAAGTAACAAATGTAATGGTTAGGGTCATAATTCAACAAGAAAATATAATAGAAAATCTAATGTATGATAAAATTATGGACAGACGTAACCCTATACAACAATAACACTGCATGCAGTACATAGTACCTTCTGGAAAATAGAACTCAATACTCAAACAGAAGGGTACCTACCATTAAGCCATTCCAGACATCCTCCTTGAAGTTTTCCGGGACAATCCTCCAATCTTCATAACGTATTGGGCAATGCACTCGTACAAGTTCCCCTATACGAGAAGCAATTTTTTCTGCATTTTTATTTATTGGTCTACAAGATGCATCAACTTCAACAAAAATTTTGAATCCTTTCTCAACAATTTGCACCACTCTGCAATGATTGAGTGGTTGTAGTGTCTGCACCATCACTGCCATGTTGATTTGTATCCATGCTACAAAGTTAAAGAAGAGTTAGTAGACAACATATAACAAGAAATGCACATAATGAATCAATCATTTAATCAAGAAAACAAACCATCATATGAAATAAGTTAGTAGACAATCTCACGACAAATGAACAAACCATAGTAGCATAGAAATAGAGTGCAACATAATCAGCAAAACTTCTAACCAAAAAAATAAATCAGCAAAATTTTATCTATCACCACTTCATCTACCATCTAATATCATAAGAACTAATAAATTAGCGGCGTAGCTTTAAGAGGTCCTCCAAATGCGGCTCATCAGAGAATATTTCCTGAAACTCATCAGATTTGGGTTTTGAAATGTTATCAACTTGTCTTGTCATCTTCCTTGGCGAATGGATAACAACCCACCAATCGTGGTATTTCAAATCCTTAGAGTAGAAAACCCGGGCTGGCTTCTGGCGAGAATTGCAGGCTCATCGAAGTACCTATCGACACTCCTTATCCTATCCAGATTAACAACCACCTGATTAGAGTCGGGGCACATTTTACATCCACTTTCCACCTTCACCCAATCACAATAGAATACAAACTCCACGATTTCCCGATTCGTGTAGTCCACCTCCAGTATTTGCTTGATGATCCCATACCACTTGGTCATTTGAGCAACAGGGCTTTTATCTCCTTTTTTTCTTCTGTACGTGGTGACTGCCTCCATACAAACGCCGCTGTCTTGTGTAACACGACTACTCTCTTTTGAGAAAGGAGAAAAGACAAACCCGTTTACACGGTAACTTGAATATTCTTTTGCTCCAGTGGGACCTTTGACATATCGCCATAATTGTGTATCTGTCTTCTCTTCTTCCAACAACTAGCCAACAAAAAAATGAACAAAAATAAATTGAGTTAAAGCAGATGCGAAATCAGAACCATTGTTATGCTATCTTTTTCAGCTTTTCTTTTGTGTAATATGGACAGAGTAAGTAATTTCAATTTGTCATTTGAGAACTGAATTGTCTTTCAGAAAGAACGTGAAATACCTTATCATGTAGCCAGTCTATAAACTTTGTCTGCCGCTCAATTTCATCCATCTCATCAGCCACAGATTTAGGTAGAACATGATCACAATAGTGGCTACAATTATAAATACCAAATAGTCAACTTCTATAAAAAAATAATTAAATAAGTTTCATTTTATTGGAGAAGGTCGAGTACATACGCATAATAGTCAGCAACACCCTCAATGTCATGTCGAAAGAGTATCCATCTTCGTATTTGCACCTAACCGAGCAGGAGTTAGTTTTACCGCTTTACCATCTTCCTTCATGGGACCTTCATCACCGTACTCGAGTCTTCCCCAAAAAGCCTCCCAAGTCGCTTGGTGGTTTCCATCCCGTCTATTGGGCATGTCTTCCATTGCATATCTAGCAGACTCTGTTACACGGTACGCCTCTGCAATGGACCCAGCAATGTAACGTTTATTGCTTGGTAGGTTTTTGCAATCCTTCATCGCCCTGCTCAAGTAAGTACATGTTAGTCAAAGCCCATTAGAAGAGACTAATGTAAATAATCTGTAAGGTACTGAAACACACCTTTCGAAAGGATACATCCAACGAAATCTGACAGGTCCGCAATATAATGCTTCGTCGGCTAAATGAACCAATAGGTGAACACTGATATCAAAAAATGCAGGTGGAAAGTAATTTTCCAACACGCACATCGCCTCTACAACCATGTATTTTGCTCTTTGTATGTGATCTTTAACCAACACTTTCGCGCACAAAATTCTAAAAAACAAACTAATCTGCAGAAGTGCTCTTCGCAAATCTTTATGGTGTGGAAAAGCATGTTGAAGAAGGACAGGTAGCAAATATTCCATGATGACATGATAGTCATGGGATTTTAAATTACTTAAACGTGGGGGATTAACACTGACATTGTTGCTTAAGTTGGAGGAAAACCCTGTTGGGACCTTCAAGTTTTTAAGAGTTTGGCAAAATCTAACCTTCTCGTCTTTGCTCAAGACATATACCGCCAATGGTATGACATCCTTCCCCGTCTTAGAATCTTTCGTAATCCACTGATCGCTGCGAATGTTCAATTCTCTTAAGTCTTCTCGAGCACCAACTGTATCTTTAGACTTATTTTTCACATCTAATATTGTATCTAATATATGCTCCATTATGTTCTTCTCAGTGTGCATAACATCAACACAGTGACGAACATAAAGTTCAACCCAATAATCAAAACACCATAAAATAGACTTCTTAGAGAATGCATTAGTCACATCAGCACTACCATCACTTGATTCATCATCAATTGGTTCATTATCTTCAATTTCAAATGTCGACGTCAAAGAACAAATGCCCTCTTTCTTTTGGCACTACACTTCCCAGGAACATAATTGACATGGCGTAGCTTTTGAAGTATCTGACGTCCAGACAACCGATCTGGAGCATCTGAGTGCTCTTCAGTGTTAAAATCCAAGTACTTACCCTTTCTAAATGGATGCCTCTTAGGAAGAAAACGACGATAATTTGTGTATACATTCTTGCTACTATGTGATAGACGAATGCTTTGAGTATCATCAAAGACATACTTGGACACCCGAAGTAACCATGATACTTACAAATGGACAGATTCCATACGCTGGCAAGTCATGAATCCCTACAAATAATGTAGCTTTCAATCGAAACTCTCTTTCTGCTTTGCATGTCAAAAGCTGTCACTCCATCATCCCATAGTTGCTTTAGCTCATCAACTAGTGGTTGAAGAAAGACATCAATGTCCTGACCTGGAGCCTTAGGTCCAGGTATCAACAAAGACATCATCTGAAATTCAGATTTCATGCACAGTGAAGGTGGAAGGTTATACGGAACTAAAATGACAGAGCCAACAACTATGAGACGTGAGTCGAAAACCAAACGGATTAAACCCGTCTGTAGCAATGCCAAGCCAAACATTTCTTCCCTCGGCAGCAAAATCTGGAAACTTATCTTTGATTAGTTTCCATTGAGGTGAATCAATTGGATGGCGCATATGAGTAGAAGAAACTTCTGCTCGATGGTGCCATGTCATTTGTTTTGCTATCCATGGTATAGTGTACAATCTCTTAAGCCTTTCACCTATTGGAAAATATTTCAACACTTTAACAGGTTCATTTGTCTCTATTATTTCCCCTGATTTTCCCTCTATTACCTTATACCTTTTAGCTTTACATACAGGACAGCTTCTTTCATTCTCATAATCTTTATAATAGAGAATACAGTGATTCTCACAAGCATGAATCGACTTTACAGTCATGCCAAGGTCAGTCAGCATTGTTTTCATAGTGGGGTATTTCTCAGGCAAAGTATTACCTTCAGGAAGCCACTGCTTTACCGTTGACAAGATAGAGCTCATGGCATTCCCTGAAATACCATACATCTTTTTTATGTTATGAAGTTCAACAACAGCAGATAGAGTTGTATGGTTACCTTCATGGTTAGGATATAGTTTCTCTTCTGCTAAGACCTTATATTTCTCATACCGTTTTCCTAAATCAGGTTCCGCAACTAAAGATTCTAACTGACCTGCCTCGTCACTACTAATGTCATTATCTGCCATTTCATGCACTCCAAATGCAGCATCAACCAATCTTCTCATTTCAGGCACAACTTCATCCCTGTTTGGTTCGCTATTGTTTTCCTCTTGCACTGAACGAACTGTGCTTCTATTAGATGATTTCTCACCATGAAAAGACCACATACGGTACCTCTTGTCTATACCCTTCTCTAACAGATGTTGCCTAACTTTTTCAATTTCTATATTCTTTCTATTTCGACACTTATTACAAGGGCAGGCACATATCGACTTCGAGTAACCGTATCTTACAGCAAAACTGATAAAGTATCTAACCCCATCTCGATAAACTTTACTAAAAATATCACTTTCATCCATCCAATCTTTTGGAATCACATCTGACATTCTACAAACCATTAAAAAAACTAGGTAACTATACATAACAATTTCATGGAGTTTTAAAATAAGTAGAGAGCAAAAGAAACGTGGATTGTGCTTAATCGTAAAGACATTATTCTCATGGATCTGCATTAAAAACTGTACCATATAACACACACTGTTCTCATGGATCTAATCTCCCAACTAACAGTTATAATATATACAGACTATATCTTATACATTACATTTTAACATATTTCAGCTACAGAAATGCATAAAAGACTTAACATTTCTTAAGAATTTGCTTTTAGTAAAGCAACAGATCCACAAAAAACCTAACTTTTCCTAAGAAATTGTAAGCAATCACATTGTTCACACAAGCAAAAATCACAACAACGAATCAAACCCAGTGTTTGCATAACAAGAAAACCACAAGAACTAGTGCACAAACAAGTTAACTAACTGACTAAGTATCATATAAATATTTACCAAAAAGTGAAAGAAAGTAAATTAACACAGGAATCATATTGTTATTTAATACGGACCTGATGTGATTGCAAATCAATCTTTAAAATCGTACCAACTGTTTCTTTTAACCTGAAAATAGAAATTAGGGAAAACATCAGTTACAAAGGCAGAAATTTTGATAATAGAAACGTTCATTAAAAAACGGAAATAACAACAACTGTCCTTTAATTGTCAACTGCTTAGTTAGATTACTAAATTCGCTATTTGTCCACCTTAATGTTAGATGGCTGAACTTTCAATAATCAACAAAATAAAAATTCACAATTCACATATATATGAATCAACCCATTCTGTACAAAATCATAACATTCCCAACCAAGTCTTATAATCTGCGAATGAACTTGACAACCACAGAATCCATCATTTAACTCAGTACAAGCTTTTATAACAAAAGAGAATTTATAATTATTGGGTGAAAGACCAAAATCAAGCATTTTCCTATACATACACATAGCTTTAATGGGATTGTTTCTCTCGCTATAAGCTCTAATCATGGTGTTCCAAATGAACGCAGAACAATAAGGGAGATAATTAAAGATATGTTGAGCATAATCAAGATCACCATTATTAGAAATAGCACAAAAGGCTATAACTTGTCCTGTAACAGATGGGACTGTTAGTGTTCCTGATATGATTAAGTGTGGTTGAATTTGTTTAATGTGTTTCATTGTTAGCCATTTCTGATCTAAGAAAGGTAACGTTTTTTGGTTCGGTTTCAAAAACTTTGTGAAAGAACTCAACAACATTACCGTTAATTGTTCAACTGTGTGCCTGTAGACCTTTAGATTCATTGTGTTTATGATCTCTGGATAGAGTTCTAATGGTACCTAGTGAACTGAATAGAGTATTAAGTACTTGTTGACAACCAGAAAGACAAATAGGAAGGTTATACTACCTTCTCTTTGTCTTTAGATTGAATCTGACTTATGATAGTTTCTGTTTCATATATATACATATATATATTCTTTCATGCAATTTATCAAGCAACTTGAGCATAAACAAGTTAAATTAATCTGTACCATATAAATCAACACCAAAAAGAGTATGAAACTAACAGGAAAGTCGGATGACTCGTATTGCTATCACTGCTATCAGAAACTCACCAGATCGATGTGATACCAAACTCCTTGAGGCTGTACCAAATTTCATTAACCTGAAATATAGGCAATGGTAAAATTACAGAAATTAGGGCATGAACAAGTAAAATTACAAAGGAAAAAGAACCATAAAGGATCTCAATCATGCGATTAGGGAAGAAGAGTAATTATAATTAGACAATATTAATCTATAGAAAACCTAATTAACAATAACTTTCATCTGCAATTAAACGAAAACTCAATCGTCTTGACAACTTATCTGATAAATTCGTATCAGAATGTCGTTATGAAGAAGAAATAAGGATCGATACAGATCTTATTTTTGAAAGAATTCTCAGAAGCTTCATGACTGTAGTTTGTAGATGCGAACGATGAAGGTTTTTTTTTTTTTTTTTTTTTTTTTTTTTTTGAAAGCGACGAAGGTTACAAAGCTAATGGAATAAAGATTAAAGAGTGATAGACAAACCTCGATCCAAGAGAAATACTATTATTTTTTTACTTCTTTCCTTCTGATTTTGGTTTGTGAGTTCTTTTTATTTTTATAATAGATATTATATATGATAACCGAGGATAAGACGTGGTTTACTGGGAATCCAAAATTTTGGAGAAAAATACGCAAGAGAGGGAAAACTAGATATTCCGCCAATATTTTGGCGGTATTTTATTTGGGTAGTGCGGGAAAATAATTTTTCACTTATTTTATTTTTTTTTATATTTTTTTTTATTCGGTCCTAAATTAGTCACACTATTTTGTGTGACAAGATTATTTTAAAATAAAATATAATTAAGTAGGGATTTATTGTTACACTTTTTAACGATGTCACACATATTTGTGTCACAACTTTTGTCACACCAATTAGTGTAACAATTGAGTGAATTATATTTTCTCAAGTAATGTCGTCGTTCATCTGTGGAGTGTGGAGGAGACGAAGAGGAGAGGAGATGAAGATAGATCAAAACAGATAGAGTTCGAGTGGTTGAGGAGGGTTTGGTGAATGAAAATGATGGACGGACCAGATTTCGTTTGATCCACTCATACGGATTGAGAAAAGAATCTGATGGCTGAGATTGTATTTGTGATGCTCATACGGATTCAAGAATTTGTGTTTCTCTTTGTGCTAATACGAACTCATGTATTCTGTTTATTATCAACCTTCGACGTGAAAAAAAAATCCAAAATAATTATTAATAAATTTAGGACAATGTTATCGACATTCTGAAATAAAAATATCCAAAAAATGTATAAGAATGAAGCTGAAAAATAAGAAGTGAATTCGATAATTGGTGTGTTTCTTTGTGCTTTTGTGCTTTCTCTTTGTGCTTCCGGTTTGAATTTCGACTAGTTACATAGGTCATGAAGTAATTTAGATGGACATACGAGGGTCATGAAGTAGCTTTAGTTCACATTAGTAGGATGATACATCATCGAAATCGATAAATATGAAGCTCAGTGTCGATTCAAACTTCAAATGTGGTATAATGATATATAAACTATGAACCAAGAAGCTCTGAGTGGCTCCGAGATCGAAACTTGGCCGCGAGTTGACTACTCTAAGTCAGAAACTTGGTAAAAACGACGAATCCATCCATTATCAGGTAAGATTTCTTCTAGATATTCTACAAAACCTTAAACAAACCATATTTACTGCATATTGTATGCGTATCGAGCTCTTAAATCGAAACACAGCTGCGAGTTGACTACTCTAAGTCGAAAATTGGTAAGAACGAATAAACCATCCATTTACAGGTAAGATTCCTTCGAGATCTTCTACGAAACCTTAAAAAAACCTATTTCTGCATATTGTATGCATACCAGGCTCTGAGATCGAGACCTAGCCGCGAGTTGACTACTATAAGTCAGAAACTTGGTAAGAACATTTAATTCATCCATTTACAGGTAAGATTCCTTGGAGATATTCTACGAAACCTTAAAAAAACCCTATTTTTGCATATTGTATGCATACCAGTCTCCGAGATCGAGACCAGGCCGCGAGTTAACTACTCTAAGTCAGAAACTTGGTAAGAATGACGAATCCATCCATATACAGGTAAGATTCCTTGAGATATTCTATGAAACTTTAAACAAACCCTATTTATGCATATATGTATGCATACCAGACTCCGAGATCGAAACCTGGGCCGCGAGTTGACTACTCTAAGTCGAAACTTGGTAAAAACGATTTAATCAATCCATTATCGTAAGATTTCTTCTAGATATTCTACAAAACCTTAAACAAACCATATTTCTGCATATTGTATGCGTATCAGGCTCTTAAATCGAAACCTGGCCGCGAGTTGACTACTCTAAGTCAGAAACTTGGTAAGAACGAATAAACCATCCATTTACAGGTAAGATTCATTCGAAATATCCTACGAAATATTTAAAAAAATCCTATTTCTGCATATTGTATGTATACCATGCTCCGAGATCGAGACCTGGCCGCGAGTTGACTACTATAAGTCGAAACTTGGTAAGAACGAAGAAACCATCCATTTACGGGTAAGATTCCTTCAAATATTCTACTAAACCTTAACCAAACCTTATTTACTGTATATTGTATGCATATGAGGCTCGGATATCGAAACTGTACGAGGTTGACCAATCTAAGTCAAAAACTTGGAAAAAAACGCACGAATCCATCCATTATCAGGTAAGATTTCTTCTAGATATTCTACGAAACCTTAAACAAACCATATTTCTGCATATTGTATGCATATCAGGCTCTTAAATCGAAACCTGGCCGCGAGTTGACTACTCTAAGTCAGAAACTTGATAAGAACGAATAAACCATCCATTTACGGGTAAGATTTCTTCGAGATATTCTACGAAACCTTAAAAATACCCTATTTCTCGCATATTGTATGCGTACTGGGATCCGAGATCGAAACTGGCCGTGAGTTGACTACTCTAAGTCGAAACTTGGTAAGAACGACGAATTCATCCATTTACAGGTAAGATTCCTTGGAGATATTCTACGAAACCTTAAAAAAAAACCTATTTTTGCATATTGTATGCATACCAGTCTCCGAGATCGAGACCAGGCCGCGAGTTAACTACTCTAAGTCAGAAACTTGGTAAGAATGACGAATCCATCCATATACAGGTAAGATTCCTTCGAGATATTCTATGAAACTTTAAACAAACCCTATTTATGCATATATGTATGCATACCAGGCTCCGAGATCGAAACCTGGCCGCGAGTTGACTACTCTAAGTCAGAAACTTGGTAAAAACGACGAATCAATCCATTATCAGGTAAGATTTCTTCTAGATATTCTACAAAACCTTAAACAAACCATATTTCTGCATATTGTATGCGTATCAGGCTCTTAAATCGAAACCTGGCCGCGAGTTGACTACTCTAAGTCAGAAACTTGGTAAGAACGAATAAACCATCCATTTACAGGTAAGATTCATTCGAAATATCCTACGAAATATTTAAAAAAATCCTATTTCTGCATATTGTATGTATACCATGCTCCGAGATCGAGACCTGGCCGCGAGTTGACTACTATAAGTCAGAAACTTGGTAAGAACGAAGAAACCATCCATTTACAGGTAAAAGATTCCTTCAAATATTCTACGAAACCTTAACCAAACCTTATTTACGTATATTGTATGCATATGAGGCTCGGATATCGAAACACATACGAGGTTGACCAATCTAAGTCAAAAACTTGGAAAAAACGACGAATCCATCCATTATCAGGTAAGATTTCTTCTAGATATTCTACGAAACCTTAAACAAACCATATTTCGCATATTGTATGCATATCAGGCTCTTAAATCGAAACCTGGCCGCGAGTTGACTACTCTAAGTCGAAACTTGATAAGAACGAATAAACCATCCATTTACGGGTAAGATTTCTTGAGATATTCTACGAAACCTTAAAAATACCCTATTTACGCATATTGTATGCGTACCGGGATCCGAGATCGAAACTTGGCCGTGAGTTGACTACTCTAAGTCGAAACTTGGTAAGAACAGACAATTCATCCATTTATAGGTAAGATTCCTTCGAGATATTCTACGAAACCTTAAAAAACCTTATTTACGCATATTGTATGCGTACTAGGATCCGAGATCGAAACCCGACCATGAGTTGACTACTCTAATTCAGAAATTCGGTAAGAACGACGAATCCATCCATTTACAGGTAAGATCTATTCTAGATATTCTACGAAACCTTAAAGAAACCCTATTTCTGCATAAATGTATGCATACCAGGCTCTTAAATCGAAACCTGGCCGCGAGTTGACTACTCTAAGTCAGAAACTTGGTAAGAACGAAGAAACCATCCATTTACAGGTAATATTCTTTCGAAATATTCTACGAAACCTTAAACAAACCTTATTTACGTATATTGTATGCATCACGGGATCCAAGATCGAAACCCGGCCGCGAGTTGACTACTTTAAGTCGAAACTTGGTAAGAACGACGAATCCATCCATTTACGGGTAAGATTTCTTGAGATATTCTACGAAACCTTAAACAAACCTTATTTATGCATATTTTATGCATACCGTGCTCAGAGATCGAAACACGCCGCGAGTTGACTACTCTAACTCGAAACTTGGTAAGAGCAGCGAATCCATCAATTTACAGGTAAGAAATATATCAGAATTGGATAAGAAATATATCAGAATTGAACATCCCAGGTTCGAAGATTACCAGAGTTAAAATGACCATATTACCCTTAATAGAAATAAAGGTAATAAATATTACGAAGATTGTGAAAATTACTAAACTATCCTTATCTGAAATAAGTAAAGTAAATAATACGAGATAGTGAAAATGATCATATTACCCTTCATGGAAATTTGTGCCATAAATATTATGGAGATTGTGAAAGTGACCTGACTACCCTTATCGAAAAAATTAAAGTAAATATTACTGCTTGTGAAGATGACCATATTACCCTTCTTAGAAATTAATGCAATAAATATTATGAAGACTATGAAAATGACCAGACCATGCTTATCGGAAAATAAGTAAACTAAATATTATAAATTGTTAAAATCACCATATTACCCTTACTAGAAATAAAGGTAATAAATATTATGGAGACTTTGAAAATTACCGGACTACCCTTATCTCGAAGTGAGTAAAGTAAATATTACGAGATAGTGAAAAATGTATGTAATTATTTACGAGATAAGGCGTGTATGTGATTGTTTACAGAGAAGGCTTCGTCTTTGTTTGCGGCTCAGTCACCTGAGCATTATTTTTGAGCATTACATTTTGTTTTACAACTCTTATGAAGGGTTGTCATAAAGTTAGTGTATTAAAGAACCACAAACTTGACAGAACATGTAAGAGTGTAGGTATGGTTAGTGGTGTAGACTTCCATACAGGAGGTTGAGGATCAAATCCCCCCATCCTCATTTCTTTTAATGTTCTATATTTTTACTTCAACAACACTTATAAGTGTTGTTATACATTTTTAATAAAAAAAGAAGAAAAAAAAAAAACAAAACTTGTGAACGGTAAGGATGGTTGATGAGTTAGACGTCCATGCAGTAGATTCATGTTCGAATCTCCCCTATAACCTCATTTTTTCCAACATTATATATTTTTACTTCAACAACACTTATAAGTGTTGTTGTAGGTTTCTATTTAAAAAAAACAAAAAAAAAACATAACTTGTGAACTTAAAGGATGGTTGACGAGCTACACTTCCATGCAGTGGGTTCATGTTCGAATCTCCCCTCTAACATTTTTTTCATTATCATATTTTTGTGTTCTTCCACAACACTTGTGAGAGTTGTCATAGGCTAAGTCACTACACTTATAAAACAGAGTTGTTATAGCTAAATGTCGTCACAACTCTTTTTCTTAAAGAGTTGTCGTTTTTTTTCTTATCGAAACCCCTTGGTCCTAAGTGTTGGTAGTGATGATATACGACAACTCTTACTTCGAAAACAGTTGTAAAACATATGACTTTCTACGATATTTAGCAAAGAGTTGTAAAACCCCAGTTGTAGATGTATATTTTTCCTGTAGTGGTAGGTGTAAACCTTAAGAATAAGCGCTTCCACAATCCTTGCATATGATTTCTTGGCGTGCCTCTTGTAGAAAATATTGTATGTATGCAACCAAGGGAAATACTACATATATTGTTTGAACCCGTAGGAAATATTGCATATATGAATTTTCGGTCCTGAAAGAAATATTTGAACCACGAAGAAAATACTGCGTGTGTATTTTGAACCCGTAGAGGATGCTCCGTATATAATTCTGAACCCGAAGAAAGATACTGTAGACACACTTGTACCCGTATAGAATGCCGCGTATATAGTCTCGAACTCGAAGAGAATACTACGTGTATAGTCTTGAACCCGAATAAAATACTGTGTATATAGTCTTGAACCCGAATAAAATACTGTGTATATAGTCTTGAACCCGAATAAAATACTGTGTATATAGTCTTGAACCCGAATAAAATCTTGTGTATATAGTCTTGAACCCGAATAAAATACGTCCTCCTTCCCTTTCTCTTTTTTTTTTTTTTTTTTTTTTTTTTTTTTTGTTGTGTGTAACGATTATGTGTCGGGAGATAACCTCGTCTTTCTCCGTTTGTTTTGTGCGAGATATCTTATTACCAAATTGTTATGAAGGAATTTGATAAGATGTTACCCGAATCAAATTTCACTTTGTCGAAGGATGCTCATAATTCCAAACCGAACACGAGAGGATGAATTCTTCACTAGAGCCCTCGCCCCGCTCGGAAGAATCACCCGAGTTTCGTGCCAATTTTGCTAACCGGTGGTGAGGATAAAAGGAAGACACGTTCGGTTTGCCCGGAGAGCACCATTCGGTTCTGTCTTCATAAAGGGGTGTATTCTTCTTCCAACATTTACTTCTGGATGTGTCAAAGCCCATTTCGTTCTTTTGATAGATGGGTTGAGTTCATGGTGAGCAAGGAGCATATAAATACCATCTTGACTCGAGCGCAGGTCATTGATGCTGTCAAGACTTGATAAATCTCAGTTAGGAAGGATATCCCGGGCTTGGTTGCTTTCATCTCAGGATGGTGTTCGGACACCCATACAATCATATGTAGATGGGGCGAGATAACTTTCTCCTTGGAGAGTGTGGCCCTCTTCTTTGAACCTTCCTAGTGGCGGGAATCTTAAAATCCAATTATCTGAAAGTGAGGTGAAGATGCGGGATGACCCTGGCCGCTAAGTTGGGGGATTTTGCTCGGAAAGACTCCATTGCGAAGTCGAAGGATTCTGTCCGGAAAGAGGATGAAAGGTGCCCTTACGGTTGGTGGATATCTCAATGGTTTCCGGACGAGTTGGAGCCTGAGCAGAAAAGCAGTGATCTTCATGTTGCAGCATTTTTGGCTCTCTCGGTTGTCCAGAGACATTTTTGATGATGGTTACGGCAAGAAAGGAATAAGACCGAGTTGTTAGAGATTCTTTGTGAAGTTGGCAAAGGGTGAAGTTCTTCCCATTGGCAAGCTTGTTCCTTGGTTCCCCGTATGTGCATCCGGATCACCTAGTTGCGAACATGCAAGTTTCGAATGGTTTCATGAAAGTGGATTCATATGTGCACGTTGCTTTTACGCAAGTCCGGCTATGGGAGCACTTTGAGAAGTATGCTCAAACCGCTGCCTTCGCTTCCCGTGAGTTGGGGTGGCTCCCGAATTCTTCGATGGGTGAACAAAGCGTCCAAGAGTTGGCGTGAGCTTGGTTAGTTTTCTTGATAAATTGCATGAAATCAATTTTCGTCCATGGGGCCGGTCCATAAGTCGGTGACTCAAATTGACACTTTTGCTTCTCGCTCCACTCATGTCTTTGTCTTCCGATGACGATTTGAGCGTTGGTGAAAAACCTGTTCATTCAAAGCCGCTTGCCCGGTTATATGCCGTCTTTCTTCGTGGGGTCTTTCCGGATAGGCTGCTTACAATATTGACCGTCTTGCTCGTCACATGGGTTTCGATCAAGGGGTGCCTCTTGTTTACCGGCCGGTGATCCCTAAGGATTCATTGCGTGTCGCCCTTGACGCTTGATGCCCTTAAGCCGGGTATCCATCTTTTCCTTCTTTCAAATGGGAAGAGTAACTGACGACCTTCGGCTATAATGAGTTTTGGTGCAACGAGTTTACTATGATCCGAGATTTTGTGAATAACGTGGTGGAAAACGTTCGTTGCAAACCTTCCCCAGCCAGTTCTGAAGGAGTATCCAATGTTGAGAGATCCCAAGCGAAAGTTGCCTAGCAATTCGGAAAGCCCCAGGCCAAGGAACGGAGAACGAAGAATCGTCTTTGGCGGGTTCCGGGACGGTTTCACAAGATCCTCCCACGGCCCTTGTGTCTTTCGGTTCTTCCAATAACCGGTATGTGTCGCCTCTTCATTGGTTTGTCTCAAAACACGTGAATTTCGGTGAGAATATGTGTCTTGTTTCCTTGGGGCTTCGGTGAGTGTTAATGCTTTATCTGCCCTTGCACGTTGCCAGGAGACGGCAATTTCTTCAAAGAACTCCAGCAGCATTGAGCCTTCTCATAGCGATGATGAGTCAGAGAGAGAAGAAGGTTCAACGAGTGTTAGTGATTCCTCCGGCAGCACTGTTTCTGTTTTGGGAAGTGGTTCGGTGAGTTTCGCACTTCTTTTCTTTCTTCTTTTGTTTCCTCTTTTGGGAAATATCTGACCTCAAGTTCGCGGGAGGAATCCGGTTCGGAGGATGATTAAGGGTAGAGCCGCATGAAAACTTGCCTTTGGTGACCACCGCCTGGTGACTTGGAGATGAGCGTTAGCCAATTGCCGGGCACGGATGTGGTTCAAACGGTGGATGATTCTCGATGGTTGCTGTCGTAGACATGGAAGAAGACCCTCTGCGAGTAGTGAGGCCAGGTGCGGGCGCCATTTTTAATACCCCGTACTTGGTTCCTTATCCAGGTCATGTCTTTGGTTGGCGGCTTCGGCGTGCCGACTAAGCATGAGGCGTTGTACACCAGAATGCGGGAGAAGCACGGACATATGGCTACAACCAAGAAAGTCACTAGTCGATTTGCGCTGGTTAAGCGTGTGGAAGAGGCTTTATCTTCCATTGAGGACATGCGTGAGGTGATTTGGTCACACCGTTTCGAAGACGTTATTGCCGACCGGGAGCACCATCGCGACGTGTGCGTAGAAAGGAGTTCAACACTTCGTGGTTTGTCAAAGGACTTGCCGAGATCCAAAAGTTGAAAGATGCAGCAATCGAAAGACTTTCCGCGAGGAGATTGCACGACGAGGAGATGGAACTCGAAAAGCTTTCCAAGATGTTGACTATGAAGAGAGCGGCTCTTGAAGACGCGAAGTTGACTTTCCCAAAAAGAGCAGACTTCTGTTGGATGATTTTCCTAGAACGTTTCTCCGTTAAACTTTCATTTAGGGTTTTTTTTTTTTTTGAAAGACATATTGGATGTCTGGTTCAAAACTTGACCTTCGATAGACAGCTGGTAGCTTTTAGGGTATTGGATTATTTAGGGATGAATGGTTACGATAATATGACTCGATTATGTTTTGGGAAAGGAATATTGCTTTTATGAAAGTGTGTGCTAGCAATAGGCACAAGACTCGAGTAGTATGACGGTTTTACTAAGGACCTAGAAATAGATCGTATATCTTGTGCGGTCTAAATTTACTCACTTCATAGGTTTTGTGAACACTCCCTCTCCGTGTAAAGGCGGCCTTCTTTGTAGCATCGCCGATTAGTCCCCAATTCTTTGGTAGCGTATTCAGCGAGTCTCCGGCTTTC
Source organism: Papaver armeniacum (assembly GCA_023531295.1). Lineage (NCBI taxonomy): Eukaryota > Viridiplantae > Streptophyta > Magnoliopsida > Ranunculales > Papaveraceae > Papaver > Papaver armeniacum. The sequence continues at coordinate 28,002 of JAJJWW010007766.1, read as the reverse complement.
TGGTGTAGTTTTAATCAGCGATAACCGTGTTGTCTGGCGGTTGAGTCGGACCGAGTCACAAGTCCCCAATTCTTTGGTAGCATCTTTAACGAGTCCCAGTTTTCAAGTGTAGTTTTACAACCGTAATTCAGGGCGTCTAGTCGGATCGAGCGGTAGCATCTTCGGCAAGTCCCCAGTTTTCTCATGTAGTTTTACAACTAGTAACCGGGTTGTCTGGTAGTTGCGTCGGATTGAGTCTCCTTACCCCACCATCTTGACATCTGGGTCGAAGAACGAGATCGACAATCTGACATTGTAGCCGATAGACCAATCCTCCCGCTGTGGTCGCCAATTGTTTATGGGTAAAAATCGTTTCGATTTCGGTAAATTCGGTAGGTGAGTGAGAAACTGGTTCAAACCCTAAACAAATGTGCTGCACGTGAGCACTTTATAGATTCGAGAGATCAATCATGCAAGTCCTGGCCTAAACCAAGAAATGGCCGTTCCCGGACTTGCTTCGGTCACAAAGTGGAGGAGAAGGGTTGATCGGGAGGGAAGCCGAGAGAAAGGTGTTGAGACCGAGAATAGTTACGGGAGAGTAGTATCTCGACTTGTATCAGAAAGTAAGAGCTTGGGAATCTTGCAAGAGATGAAAGCTTTTTGGGAGAGCTTGCAAAGTTTCCTTTATGAGAGTGTAGTATTTTTGTCTGACCGAGACTTGTTGTCTGCGGTGGAAATAGGTAAGACCTATTTATACAAGTCGAGATTGAAACGTACCTGCCTCATGAAGGAAGAGAGTAAAGGGTGAAATAATGGGAGGAGGTGGTAACCGCATGGTGTTAATGGGTGAAAACGTTTTCACCATTATTTCCTCATTTATTTGACCGCTTTATTCCTTTTCACGCTTTCTTAATGTGAGCGTAGTGTACGCCGCAAAAGTCATGTGACCGCCAAACCAAAACCCCCGGAAAGCATCCCCCGGTTTGTGTTGATATCTCGTTGGTTGCACCTTGAGTGCAAGTGGCGCTGCTAGTGGCGCGTGTGGCATGTGCCATTGGCATGTGCGGAATGCCCTTGTTGCGGGTTGTACTTCGGCGCAAGTGACAATGCCGGAGAGCTTACTAGTGGCGTGCGTGGCATGTGCCAATGGCATGTGCGGAATGCCTTGGTGGTAGGTTGAATGTTGAGTGTAAGTGGCATTGCTAGAGCTGCTAGTGGCGTGCGTGGCATGTGCGGAATGCCTTGGTGGTAGGTTGCACGGTTTGCAAGTTAGGCTACCAGCGTGTGTGTTTGGCATGTGCGGAATGCCTTGGTGGTAGGTTGCACGGTTTGCAAGTTAGGCTACCAGCGTGTGTGTTTGGCATGTGCCAATGGCATGTGCGGAATGCCTTGGTGGTAGGTTGCACGGTTTGCAAGTTAGACTACCAGCGAGCATGTTGGCATGTGCCAATGGCATGCGTGGCATTAGGGCCGTGGTCTTGGTAAGAAAAGCTACCAATGAGCATGTTGGCATGTGCCAATGGCATGCGTGGCCGTTAGGGCCGTGTCCTTGGTAAGAAAAGCTACCAACGAGCATGTTGGCATGTGCCAATGGCATGCGTGGCCGACTTGGCCTAGGTTGTATGGTTCGTAAGCCTAGGGCGCTATATTTGGCAAGCGCCAATGGCATAGCGGCTTGGAAATATGGCTTGTGGTACGCGTTGGCATGTGCCAATGGCACGTACGGCCATGTTGACCTAGTTGCACGTGTTGCAAGCCTAGGGCGCTATATTTGGCGTGGGCCAAAGGCATAGCGGCTTGGAAATATAGCACCAAGATACGTGTTGGCATGTGCCAATGGCACGTACGGCCATGTTGACCTAGTTGCAAGTCTTGCAAGCCTAGGGCGCTATATTTGGCGCGGGCCAAAGGCATAGCGGCTTGGAAATATTGCTGCGATACGTGTTGGCATGTGCCAATGGCACGTGTCGGGCCATGTTGACCTAGTTGCAAGTCTTGCAAGCCTAGGGCGCTATATTTGGCGTGGGCCAAAGGCATAGCGGCTTGGAAATATGGCCTGCGATACGTGTTGGCATGTGCCAATGGCACGTACGGCCATGTTGACCTAGTTGCAAGTCTTGCAAGCCTAGGGCGCTATATTTGGCGTGGGCCAAAGGCATAGCGGCTTGGAAATATGGCTGCGATACGTGTTGGCATGTGCCAATGGCACGTACGGCCATGTTGACCTAGTTGCAAGTCTTGCAAGCCTAGGGCGCTATATTTGGCGTGGGCCGGAGAGGCATAGCGGCTTGGAAATATGGCTGCGATACGTGTTGGCATGTGCCAATGGCACGTGCGGCCATGTTGACCTAGTTGCAAGTCTTGCAAGCCTAGGGCGCTATATTTGGCGTGGGCCAAAGGCATAGCGGCTTGGAAATATGGCCTGCGATACGTGTTGGCATGTGCCAATGGCACGTACGGCCATGTTGACCTAGTCGCAAGTCTTGCAAGCCTAGGGCGCTATATTTGGCGTGGGCCAAAGGCATAGCGGCTTGGAAATATGGCCTTGTTTCCATGGTGCGCAGGGTGCGGCTTGGTTTGGCATTGTTGCCATGGTGCGTAGGGTGCGGCTTGGTTTGGCATTGTTGCCATGGTACGCAGGGTGCGGCTTGGTTTGGCATTGTTGCCATGGTGCGTAGGGTGCGGCTTGGTTTGGCATTGTTGCCATGGTGCGCAGGGTGCGGCTTGGTTTGGCATTGTTGCCATGGTGCGCAGGGTGCGGCTTGGTTTGGCATTATTGCCATGGTGCGCAGTATGCGGCTTGGTTTGGCATTGTTGCCATGGTGCGCAGTATGCGGCTTGGTTTGGCATTGTTGCCATGGTGCGCAGTATGCGGCTTGGTTTTGGAATTAGGGTTCTGTGTCGAAAACCCTAATCTGGTATTTTGAAAAAAGACCCCTATTAATTATTTACACCTGAGTTAAATGCTCTTAGTTAATGTGTTGCGGGTAACGCTAGGTCATGGGGTTTTACGTTTTTACCCCTTGTTTAAAAACCACCATCAACAATAGTTTAAGCACATAGACAACTTATGAAATTTAAATTATTACTAGATAAGGGAGAATGAGGAATCATTTAAGCAAATAGAGCGCTATAAATTAGCTCTGATGTCGGTCTGTGTGCTGCTAAGGCTAAGTCCTATGGGCTAGATTGAGCTGCTAGATTAGCCAAAAAGTGTTGCAGTAGTGTTGTCTGTTCGTTAACACTAGTTCTCTCTCCTAGTATTTGATCGCAGTTGAACTAGCAACGACATAGTAGTGTTGAATGGTTCAGCGCTACAAAAATTACCTTTTCGCTGAATGGTTCAGCGCTGGGCGATCTATTTTTTGATCTGACGTCTGAGATTTAAAGCGTTGAACCAAGCAGCGCTAGCGCTAAACTAAACAACGTTGGGCGGTGGTCTCAGCTGCCGTGGACTGCTAATCTAGCTGATATATTAACACTCCCATACGACTTAGGAGGTAGTCCTAGTTGACGTAGACTGCTAATCTAGCTGTTAGATTAGCACAACATAGGACTTAGCCTAAAAGAATTTCCTTTTTACTTTCTAGGAAACACACTTTAGTCAGCATTACCTTGATATCATAAAGTGGAATTCAGTATCCTAGTTAGCAATTCGGGGTACGGGTAGTAGTTCGGGACGACATATGTACGTGAATTATACGGATTCGGATAGGTCGGATTCGGTCAAAAATCCGGTCAACGGTTCGTTTATCGGACAGTGGTTCGGAATGGCATACGTACGTGCATATTCGTTTTATAAATGTGAGTTCGGCACTTAAAATTTGGCTTACATATATGATAAATTGATAAGTATTATGACCTTATTACGAGACTAATTTTATTTGTATATGATTTATTAGATAGAAAAAACATTTTAGCGTGATTATTTACCATGAAGTAAACAATTTAATCACATAAATGTATTATAAAACGAGTTTATAGACTTTTAAACAAAAATTAACACATAAAACACTGGTTAAACAACTACCAATAGAAAATTTTAACTGAATAATTGTATTTAAAATAAAGTATATACAAAATCAAACAAAAATCAATCAACATAACTCTGGTCAGAGAATTACCTATGGGAGAGCGAGGTTGGGCGCGAACTAGGTTCGAAGTTCTAGTTCGGAAATATCATTCGGATTCGGTTAGTTCGGATACGTTCGCGAATCATTCGTGAGGTCCATATAATCCGGGAACTAGGTTCGGAGTTCAAATAGTTCGGAAGTATCATTCGGATTCGGTCGATTCGGATACGTTCGGGAATGATTCGGAGAATTACTAACTAGGTTCAGTATCCCCTTACATATATATCAGCAATTTCTTCTTTTCTTAATTAGAATCTCAAACAAATAATCCAAAAAGAAAAGAAACTCAGAAGAAGAAGCTTTCTTTTATCCTCTTTTTTGTTTCTTTTTCTTTTGTCCATCTCTAGTAGTAAAAATTCGTTCATGCAAAGGAAACCACACGAAAACAACCACTCACAGACCCAAATAAAAAATGGGAACCCCTATTGTCCTCTGCGGGGCCCACCGGGACCCACCACCAAAATGTGTGAGATAAAAAGTAATCTCGGTTTTTATGTGGTTCAATTGCTCGGTCTGTACATAAGCATTCCTCTAGTAGTACTCCCACAGTCCCACTGTTTGCTGTACAGCTGCTTCTGTTTTGAATCTTTTGATGAATGAAACAAACATATTGGAGGTATGATTTAGTGACGGTTAAAATATTTGCGACGGTTGTATAAGGATCAAAATTTTGCCACGATACTGATAACAAAATCTTTTTGGCCTTTTTGTGGGTTCAATATGTGGTCCTTCATAGGGATTAAGGAAAGGAAAGTTATAGAGATTTTTACGTTTGCACAACCACAAAAACAAAAACTTCAAATCATTGATGTCAACCTGAACTAGTACTCTTATTAGAGATTATACGATTAAGCGGAAGCGGGTATCGGTTCATACCTAGAACTTGAGCTCCGATTGGTAAACAAGGAACAGCAGCAGCAACAACAACGATCGACGATTAGTAGGTACTACAATCACCAATGATGAGCACAAGCTTGTTTCACAGGCTAAGAACTTTAAACCTTTACTTTCTAAAGGTAACTCCCTTTAGGGTTAGAGTTACCACTTTTCTTATGGTAAACTTATGTGTGATATTGGTGGAATCACGTAACCCTTTACACTTATGCTAGAGATGTTTATATAGGTTCCAAACCCTAAGGAATATGGAACCCTACTAAGCTTGCCACATACAATATGGGCGACCATATTCGGGTCCAACCCGAATATCTAACATCTCCCACTCGCACATAGTGTGTGTGGATTGTACTGAAGAAAGAAAAGTTCATATTAGTAAATAGCCCGTGCGGCCGTCGAGGTACTCGCATTTTGGGAGCTCCATACTAGCAGCTCAATATGAGTCAGCATAGAGACATCAACCCTTTAAAAAAAATGTTCGTATCTCGTAGTATCCTAGGTCCATCAAAATCTCATTGGTCTAGACTACTCTGATCCCTCGTAGAGCTAGTCTAACCCTCATGCTAGCTTATTGTAAATACATTCACACTTGTGTTGCAACTCCATCAAAGCAACTCAAGTCGTCGACTATGAATATAAAACATTCATGAGTTTGATGACCTTCCTTTCGCCCTATTGTCATGAAGTTTCGAGAATCAATCTTTCCCAGATATGTACCCTTTAAGGCGGATCATTCATGGCCACATGACACATACTAAAGTAGCAATCATCGAATCTTTACTTAATAACAAAGTCAAAAGTCGTAAGGTTACCTGTGTATAATCTAATTATCATACGGACTCACATGGTGAGAAAAGCAGGGAACAATTTTCGCACCTCCGTAGTGGTCGCAAGCACGCATAATATGAAAATGCGCTAGAGTGGAGTTTTACTTGACTAAACAAGTATATGTCACAAACTCTTACACTCTACAAATCTTGACTTAGTCGCAACTCTTGCGCCTAATCCGAAATTTCTAACTGCTCGCTTTCAACAAGCGCCGTGGAAGAGATTTCTTATTTGGCTATTCTTTAAGGTATGATGAACAGTAGGTACATTCATCATCGATCTTCACTATATAGATCTCATCTTGGTATTTCCAAGGCGATGCATCATCTCATCTTTGCTCGCTCTCCTTAGCGCCAAAAGGTGACTGCTTATGTGAGTAAGCCAGTCCATACCAGGTGACATATTAATCAAGTTTTGACATAATGCATTCTCTATGCACCAATGTAAGCGTGTATATCCATGCCCAAAAGTAAATAATCAATCATAACAATGAACCATTATCAAATTGTATTGATTATTAATAAATATCCATAAAACATATGCATCTACGATCATCATGTCTTAGAACAATAAATAAATAAAAGAGACATCCATTACCACCTACGTAAACCTAACGCCCTAACATGAGACATGAAAACATCCCTTGGTATAGGTTTAGTAAGGGGATCAACTATCATCAATTCTGTAGGCATGTACTCCAAAACTATTTCTTTCTTCGCAAGAGCAGCTCTAATAAAACAACACCTCCTATCAATGTGCTTAGTCTTTCCATGGTACTTTGGGTCTTTTGCATAAGCAATCATTGATGTGCTATCAGTGTGAATTTTCACCGCATCAGATGGCGTGAGTGACAAATTCAAAACTCTCAAAGAACCTCCTTAACCAATTAGATTCTTGTACTTTATGACTTGACAAGCTACAAACTCGAGATTCCAATGAAGACATAGCGACAATTGACTTTTCTTTCTTACTACTCCATGTGATGGCCCCGCCATTTAGCAAGAAAGCATACCCTGATGTGCATTTTTGCTCTCCCATTTCGCCATTCCAGTTAGCATCACAATAACCACCGAGACGTAGATCTGAACCCTTGTAGCATAGCATGAGGTCGCTCGTCCCTTTGAGATACCTTAGTATCCTCTTGACCGCTTGCCAGTGCTCAAAACCAGGATTCGACTGGTACCGACTAACTAATCCAATAGCATAGCATATGTCAGGCCGAGTACACATCATAGCATACATCAGGCTCCCAATTGCGTTGGAATAGGGTACCCGCGACATCCTGTCTTTCTCTTCAAGGGTATTAGGGCACATCTCAAGGCTTAAGTTCTGACCTTTAGCAACTGGTGTGTCTATGGGCTTGCAATCTTTCATGTGAAATCGCTCGAGAACCCTTTTAATGTACGTCTCTTGTGACATACCCAAAAGTCTCTTTGAACGATCTCTAAGGATCTTAATCCCGAGCACATAACTTGCTTCTCCCATGTCCTTCATCTCAAAAGTTGAGGACAACCACTCTTTTGTGGCGACAACAATTTCCATGTTACTTCCAGCTATAAGGATATCATCAACATATAAGGACAGGATAAGGAAACCTTTATCGGACCGTTTAACGTACACACAATGGTCTTCCTCTATCATCGTAAACCCATTGGAAACAATGGCTCGATCAAATTTTAAATACCATTGTCTAGATGATTGTTTTAGGCCATAAATAGATTTTGGAGCTTGCAAACTTTGCGCTCTTGACCTTTAATCACGAAGCCCTCTGGTTGCTCCATGTAAATTTCCTCATCTAGTTCTCCATTGAGAAATGCAGTCTTAACATCCATTTGATGAAGTTCCAAATCCATATGTGCGACAATAGCTAACATAAGGCGTATCGAGGCAATTCTCACCACTGGGGAGAAAGTTTCCTCGTAGTCAACACCCTCCTGTTGGGTGTAGCCTTTCGCCACAAGGCGAGCCCTATATCTTTCATCTAAACCTTCCGCATTGCGTTTGACTTTGAAAACCCATTTGTTTCCAATAGCCTTGCGCCCTTCTGGGAGGTCAACGTATTGCCACACACCATTAATCCTCATTGATTCTATCTCTTCTTCGATGCAATAATCCATTTTTCCTTTTAGGAGATGACATAGCCTCTTTGAAATTCTTAGGCTCTGCGTCATCATGTGAGCAAACCATGAAACTTTCCCCCTCAATCTGAAAACGACGACGAGGGACTTTTCCACGTTCACTTCTCCGAGATTGGGGTTCCTGATTCGATGGAGCCAATCCATTATCAGGTGGAACACTCCCACTTTCCCTAGGAGAACGAGGAATTTCTTCGTTATTCTCAACTAGACGAATTGGTGTGTCTTCCATTGACTCTTCCACCTCAAAGAGGCTAAGATCTCCTCCTACCTCGTTCCTTCTAGGAAAGTCCTGTTCAAGGAAATCTGCATCACGTGACTCAATCTCAGTTACACTTCCATCAGGATGCTCACCAATGAACACATGGCCTTTTGAGTGATCAGAATATCTGATAAAGATACACTTTTTCGCTCGAGGGCCCAGCTTCCCATACCGATGAGAACTATTGTGTACATAAGCAGCTGAACCCCATGGTCGCAAATTACCCAATTCGAGTTTTCTGCCGGTCCATAATTCATATGGGGTGGAAGGTACTGACTTCGAAGGCACACGATTAAGGACATAGGCAACAGTCAGTAACGCATCTCCCCAAAAAGAAATAGGAAGATGAGCTTGCGCCATCATTGACCTAACCATGTCTAACAAAGTACGATTCCTTCTCTCTGCCACACCATTTTGTTGCGGAGTACCAGGAATAGTCAATTGTCTCAGGATCCCTTTTTCCTCACAATACCCTTTGAATAGGTCAGATAGATACTCGCGGCCACGGTCAGTTCTGAGAGCCTTAATGCTCTTATTTAGTTGATTTTCCACTTCGCATACATAGCGTCTAAAGCAGTCCAATGCTTCTGACTTGTGGGATATCAAGTAAATATGACCATATCGCGTAAAGTCATCTATGAAAGTGATGAAATAAGAGGCTCCATGTCTTGCCTTAACGTTCATTGGGCCACATATATCAGAATGAATTAATTGCAAAGGCTCAGAGGCCCTTTTGGCTGTCCCAAACGGTTTTCTAATGGCTTTTCCTGCAAGACAATGTTCGCAGGTAGGCAAGGAGACTTTAGCGATGGGTCCTAAAAGACCTTCTCTAGCTAGCCTAGTCATCCTTTCTTGCCCTATATGACCTAATCTAGCATGCCAAATCACAGAATCATTATTAACATCCGAAGAAGATGCAACTAATGAAATAGATTTATTAGCATCATAAGAACTAGAATTGTCAATATCCAAAACCATAAAACCATCCGACATAAAACCAAAACCATAAAAATCAGTTGCCAAGCAAATCTTAACAGAATTACCCTCAAAAAGAAAACTAAAGCCTAGACGCAACATACTATTAACTGAAACTAAATTTCGTCGAATATCTGGAGCATAAAGTACATCATGAAGGATTATCGTGCGCCCTTGTCGCAGATTTAGCATATAGGTACCGATGCCAAGTACTTCTATGCTAGTTGTGTTCCCCATATAAACTCTCATGCTCCCAGCAGGAACTCGACGATAATCTAGGAACCCTTCTCGGTCCCTCGCTACATGGTCGGTTGCTCCGAATCTACAACCCACAAATGAGGAGAATGAGCAACTAATGCTTGACTAGAAACAAAACATTCATAGCGAGGAATAGGCTCAGAAATTACCTTCTTTGGCTCAGTGCATTCACGAGCAAAGTGTCCTTTCTTATCACAGTTAAAGCATTTCATCTCTGCTTTGTCTTTCTTACCAGCACGCTTGCCTCTTTTGCGCTTAGGAGCGTTGGTAGTGGACGACCCAGATCCATCACGAGGATTCTTACCCGAAGAACCCTTACCCCTCTTGCGCTTAGACCCATTGGTCTTATGCGAAACAGTTCAAGAATGCGAAACAAAGTAACTCAGTCTTAGCTGCTTCCAAGCGCTCGACTTCTAGTTCCACACGACGAGAAATATCCTCAAAAGTGCGGACATTATCATTATGTGTCATGTTTTGCTTCATCTGCTCCCAAGAGTTAGGTAACGAACGAATAACAACTTGTACTGTTGTTCATCTCAAGTGACCTCGCAGCCTCAAGTTCGCGTATCATTGACGACATTGTCCTCAAATGTTGCTTCATTGTAACATTCGGCTTCTTTTGACAAGTGTCAAACTTCATAGTTAAAGCGCGCAACTTAGCCACTGAGGTAACTCCAAATTTACGCTGATGACTGCCTCTAGCATGTCATGAGCAAACCGGTGGTTCTCAAACTCTCCAATGAGATCATTGTGCATTGAGCTCGGGATCATATGACGAGCACCGAGATCCTTCTTAATCCATTCCTGGTAAGCCTCGAGGTTGCGACGGTGTTGAACCGTCGTACCCTCCTCGTGCCGAGGCATCACATGCTCGGTTATTTCCTGCAGCCCATCATCATTCAAGAGAAAAAACGATCTTTCGGCGCCGAGATGTTATAGTTGTCGCCATCAAGTTTTCACCCTTGTTCAAATCGGCAATGATGTTCTTGGAAGCCATTTAGTCTAACATAGCATGCGAAAAAAATAAAAGGATATTAAACTTATGGCACTATACACATTCAAAAATAACTTTGCAACATTAATCTAAATAAATAGCAAAACAACATTACAAGTCGCAAGATCGAAAAATCGTTAAACTCCTAATCATATCTCGCGCCACATGTAATATTTTCTACATCTATTTAATATATGCGCAAGTTAATGGTTTTTGGGAATTAAACAAACTCAACCAAACAACCTCCCACTCAATTGTTTTAACATGTTATCAATCAATGATAATAATTCAATCAAACATGTTATCAAACCAAGATGATTACCTAATCAATCAACATGTTATCTAGACATACAATTGATGCGATATGAATTCAATCCAGCGCCATACATGTTGTATATTAAAGAAATTATACAATCACAACATAAACCATTCACATGTTATCACGGATAAAGCGATTTACCATATAATTTCAAAGAAACTCTATCATGTGAATCTAATTAGGTCCTGAAAATAGTTTTATTGAATTCGGAGCGTCGAAAAACCTTAGGGTACCAAAATTGGAGTTGTTCCACAACCACAAGATAGAGAAAAAGTGAAAAAACAAATTACTAGGGTCAATCCGCGAACCGAACTGAACACCCGAACCCAAACCACCGATCTGAACCGCGGGCTGACCTCCGGTCTGGGCTGGACCGCGAGCCGACCCACCGAGCCGGACCGCGATCCGACTCTCCTATGCACTGACCGCGATCGACCCACTCGTCCGAACTGCGGCTGAACCGCCGATTCTGGACCGAGTTAACTCGCCGATTCTTAAACAGTGTAACTCATGGATGTGAACAGTGTTGACTTGAGTTCATCGTTCATCGTCTTCTCTAAAATTCCAGCAGCGTCTGTACGCGCATGACCAACTTTGGGAGACCATATCTCACTCATACGAGCTCCGATTCAAGCAAATAATATGTCAAAAGAAAGCTCTCGAGAGCACTATCTATCTATATTAATTTTAATTAACATGGATCGACATATATACATCAAAACAATCATCAAACCACTGCTCACAAACATGATATAAAACTAGGTATTGCTATATCTTTCAACCACACTTTCAAACGATACAAAACTTTCCGGAGATCATTTGAATCAATAATGAACATACCCAATTAAATATTTCATAATAAAACACCCTTATCAAGATCCGAAATATTTATACATCCATTAATGGTTTTTAACCCAAAAAAAACAACAAGAACCCTAATCATGATACTATCATGTTATCAATAACTTTCAAGCATACAAAGCATGTTATATCAAGCATGAAAACGCAGCAAACCAATAGCTCTGATACCAATATTAGAGATTATACGATTAAGCGGAAGCGGGTATCGGTTCATACCTAGAACTTGAGCTCCGATTGGTAAACAAGGAACAACAAAGAAGAATAACAACGATCGACGATTAGTAGGTACTACAATCACCAATGATGAGCACAAGCTTGTTTCACAGGCTAAGAACTTTAAACCTTTACTTTCTAAAGGTAACTCCCTTTAGGGTTAGAGTTACCACTTTTCTTATGGTAAACTTATGTGTGATATGGGTGGAATCACGTAACCCTTTACACTTATGCTAGAGATGTTTATATAGGTTCCAAACCCTAAGGAATATGGAACCCTACCGGGCTTGCCACATACAATATGGGCGACCATATTCGGGTCCAACCCGAATATCTAACAACTCTCATCGTCACGTTTATTTATTTGTACCGCGTTCATATAATCTTAAACTCTTGA
>JAJJWW010007766.1:0-15731 GCA_023531295.1 Papaver armeniacum | reverse complement strand
CTTTACGACGAATGATTGATAGTTACTTGCCTCCAAAAACAAAACTGATCAGGACAAGTTTTATGGTGGAAGAATTTCATTTTCCAAATTTTATGACACTTAAGAGAGACCATTCACCTAAACCCAAGGCTTTACCACTCTTTTAGGTAGGATGTACAATCTAGTCATCAATAATACAAAACAAAGCTAGGCTAAGTTTGCTTTAACCGGCGGTGGTGGTCGTCGATTTGTCCGTGGGAAAGATAAATCAAGGGTGTGGTTTTCCTCCACACCCTACAAGTCGCACACGTGGTGTTCATTCCAATATTATGAATTAAAAATGAATACTCAAATCAAGATATGGAATTTCAAAAATTATAACTTTAGGTTCGAACTCATGACCTATTGTGTCATAAGAGTGGCCTCTAACCATTGTTCCACCTTGGTTGGAATTGATAGAAAAGATAAATCAATAGTGGTTGTTTGTTCAACTTCAATATTAATTAGTATAAGTGTTTTATTAATTAGTATAAGTGATTTGTCTAGAGAGAAGAAAATCTATGGTTATGGTTTGTTCAACTTAAATATTAATTAGTATAAGTGTTTTATTAATTGATGTTTCATTAATTTCTCATGATAAATGATTTATTAATTTACATCATAAATATCCCTTAATTAATATTAATACATATCTCCATCAATAAATAATAATTTTGACAAAAATTATTTCAATAGATATTAGTGGTGGTGGTGGTAGTAGAGGAAGAAGTAAGTGGTGGAAGCGGTGGAAGGTGTTACTGATGAGTGCCAAATAGTGCATATTTATACACCTTTTTATTGGCATTTTACTCATCTTTTGTGCTCAAGAATCAGATATTATCCCAGACTCTGTGTTTTCTTTGTTTTCAAGAATAAATATTTGTTTTAATTAATTTTGTATTTTTAGGTACTAAATAAAGTCCGGAGAATCTGAGGAGCCAAAAGAGCGAAGAATTGGAGTCGAGCATCTATGGAGCAGATAGCCAAAGCCCGCGCGCGAATCAGTTGCAACCCAACAAGGAAGACATGGGCTAGAGCTACCCACGACCCGGATCCGAGCCCGCTCACTCTGAGCCGTCAAGATCTCGCCTGGCTACATCCAACGGTCGCTCCATCGCTTACATCTATCTCTCGATGATCCCGTACAACACCAGATCACACCGAGACCGGCTACCATTCTCGTCCGTTCAGATCTTCCCAGCTAAATCCTACGCTCGCTGAGGCACTCCCATCAAACCTCTGATACACCCGCTTCACATCATAGCCCCTATATAAACCCCTTTTACCCAAAAACCTAATTCATTTTCTTCCCCTCACCCGACAACTCCCCCTACCTCTGCAACTCCCTCTCCCCGACCGTCTCCTGCCATAGCCACTCCGCCACCATCTCTTCTCCAACCACATCACCACCTCACCAACAACTCTCTGCCAGCCGCTACCCTCTCTAGGTCTAGTTATCTTTATTTTAGTTTCTATTAACCCTAGAGACTAAATTAAAGATAGCTAGAAGCTAGGGTTTCCACAACAACCAAGCATGGAGATGCAGAGCGATTGGACAGAAGAGGAACAGCAATCAGAGAGTATGGGTTTGCTTTCTTTTTGATTTGTTTCGATTTTTGAATTAAAGTATTAGGGTTTGGTATTTTTGGGGTTCCATGTATAAATAGAGAGTGAAGAAGATGAAATGGGACACGCCGGGATTAGCGAGAGCAGTCAATTAGAGTAATTTGTAGTTTAATTATGTTTTTGATGCTTTAATTAAATTTGCTAGGGTTTGAGATGAAGCCCTAGCTCTCTGCTTGTGATTCATGTTGCTTATAGTTCTCTTGAATGCTTGAATACTTTCTAGGAAAGAATTAATCTCAGTGCTCAATACTTTGCTCTCACAGTGGATGTCAAGCATCCACTGTAGTTAGATTAAAAACTGTATTGATAGTGCTACAACTCATGCTTTAGAGACTTCAATTAATCCCTTGACTAACTGTGCTTAATTAGACAGTTAGTACTCCGGCTTGATTCTTTAGTTGTGATTAACTCATCCATTGGTGAAACACCTTAGGAAATGGTAGACTTGACACTTTTCCATTCCCTGTTATAAGGGCAAGAGTAAGATAATTAGCTGAAGTTACAAGGGTAGGTTAGTGGTGGATTTAAAGACCCTAGTGGTCTCTACTTTGTATCTGTTACCTTAGTTTAGGTTCATCACACTTCAAACTCAGCCGTTTCGGCACAAAACTATTTTGTTACTCTGTCACTTGAAATTCAGTTAGAGAAAGCCGTAGAATCAACTAGAGCACACCCTAGTCCTTGTGGGATCGACCCGTATTTGCCACTGTCTTCATTGAAGACACCGTGCACTTGCGGTTTAGACATAGTCGTAGGATAAAATACACTTTTAAAATCCTACCAAGTTTTTGGCGCCGCTGCCGGGGACTTGGCGCGTGCCCTGTGACTATTGGCTTGATTTACTGTGTTTCATTTTAATCCCTGTATATATTCACTGAGTTTCATCCCTGTATTTGCATCATAACTTTCCTTTTGTTCTTGGTTAGCTTAGTGTAACTAGTTAATCTTATTCCCTGACAGTCCAAGAATACTCTCACTGTGCCAGTGTTAATATTCAAATCCGTTTGCTGTAGCCTGCACTCTTTTGAGAAACTGATATTTCTTCCTGAGTGAACAGGTACCTACCTGTGCTGTGCTACTCATATCGCTTGCTGTGCCTGCTGAGCTGCTAAAACTGCTGTGCTGCTGTGCTTATGAACAGCTGAGGTAAGCCAATAGGGAGAAAGTCAAGGAAGGGCGCAGACTTAAGGTGCATGTGATACACAACTGAGCCAACCCTGCTGTGCTGCTGTGGCAAGGAAGCGCAATTGTTAACAGGGCAGCCCAAACAAGTTAGCATATCCTTCTCTGTTAACCACACCTGAATGTTAACCTGTTGATAAACTTGCTAGACTTTGAATGAATGAATGCCTGATAGCATATAGGCTTGCTTGTTAACCTTGTGCCTAAACCCTGTGCTATGCTGCTTCCAATTTGTAATTACTGAAAAAGTCTGCTAATTGAATGCTAAATGTGTGAGCTATCATTGCCATATACTTGCGTAACCTGAGCAAGACCCTGAGACTTGTGAGCATCTGTAAGCAATTGAACCAGCATCTGTGATCAATCCCTTAGCATCCTGTGAGACTTGTGAGCTATTTGTGCATGCTTGACCTAGTGCTTACCTGTGCTGATAAGCCAGTAAATTTGTGTGAGACCCCTGTTGAGCCCTGTAAAACCTTAGTGAGCTAATTGCATGAGCCCTAAACCCCGTGAGTGCTGCTCCCTTGCAAGCCCCTGTAGCTGCAAGTTTTGGGTGTAACTTGGAAACCCAAGTTAGCTGAGATACCCATGCCCTGCTGTGTGTGAGATTTTTTTATGCTTGAATGAATGTGAAGCTGCTCAGGCCATCTGGTTTTCTAGTGCTGTGTGCATACTAGTGCTGTGTTGAGACCAGCACATTACTTGATCCTGTGCTGTGATAATTTTGAAAGCCAACCCCTGCATAAACTGTGCTGTGCAAGCACTAGGCTGCAAGCACTAACTGTGCTGTGACACAAACTGGGCTGCTTAAGGAAACCCAATTGTGGGCTTGACATTCCACTAAAATTCTCAGCCCACAAATCTGAGCTGTTTCAGCTAAACCCAACTGCTGGGCTGTCATAAACCTGGGCTGCTTAAGAGAAAATCCAATTCTGGGCTGAGCCTAACTCAACCCAACCTGGGCTGCCAAGCCTTACTGTGCACCTGGGCTGATAACTGAACCTGGGCTAACATAAGCCACACTGCTGGGCTTAAACCAAACCAGAACCCACACTGCTGGGCTTTGCACTTAACCATCAGCCCACAACCTCTGCTGCTGGGCTGTACAGTTCTACACAACCACTTGGGCTTACACCAAAACTCAGCCCAACTCAGTCCACTTCTGGGCTATACATTTTTCAACCCAACCTGAGCTGTGCATACTTCTGGGCTGTGCAGTTTCACACTGCTGGGCTTCTCAAAACCAAAAATTTCAGCCCACTCCCATTAAGTTTTGCAAACACTTTGGGCTGCAACCAAACTAAGCCCATCAAAACCAAATTGAGCCAACAACTACTAGGCTTCCCAACAAACCAAAACTTCCCACATAAACCAAAGCTCCCAACAAAACCAAATGAATCCCATTGAAACCAAATCCCAATAAACCAAAGCCCACATAAACCAAATTAGATTGTGAGTTCAATTTGAGAGCTAGACCATGTCGGATTTTGGTCCGCATCTAGGATGGAAACAAATCCCTTAGAGAGCGTGCTTACGGGCACGCTTCACGAGATGAACCCCCACATACCATAGTGACTTTAGGGAATTTTATGCGCCTTCTCGGGGCCCCGACCTCACATACCCTAATCACTATGAGCACATGTATCATCCATCACAAAGTTGAGAATGAACACTCTCCTCATACCCAGTCATCACTTTTAGATCAATTAGAGGCTCACTATCCGCTTTGGATAGGCAATCGCTTTAGAAAGGCAATCTGAATCTAGTTTTTCTGTGCAATATGAAACGCATGCTTGCACTTTATGTGGTGGCTTAGACCACCCTTCTTTGAATCATCAAGATATCTTGCATGATTTTAGACAGTCTAGGGAAACCATGATAATCCAATAAACGAAGTGTCTGTAGTGACTATTGGGACCATAATCAACCCGCACACATGCATCATTCACCACAATGGGGAGATGAACAATTTTATACTCCCCTAACTCCTAGTTTGCAATCAATAATGGATACACTCATGGAGCAAAATTGTTCATCTCCCCATTGTGGTGAATGATGCATGACCATCCATATAGCAACATGTCTGAATTTCCCTTCTCTAGTGAACCTCATGCACAACCATACAATGAATATCCATATGAGGAATGCATACCCACTAGTGAAGACTCTCCTTCAATGGAACAACTCAAGATGATTCTTCAAAGGAACCCCGATTGAGTTACAAAATGATAGGATTGAAAATAGTGTTTCTAGTCTTACTCATGCAACTAACATTGAATATGAACCCTAATCTAGAGGTAGATGAGTACACTAAAAATACTACAATTTTGAATGGAGAGATGGATTTTTGCTATGATGATGATGATGATGATGAATATGAAGAGCATGTGTATTTTGAAAATGTAATAGAATTTTTAGGTTCAAACGACATTAAGTGTCTCTCCCGTGAACCCTATGAATGATGCTTCTTCCGATATTCATGCATGTGATATTGATGTGGAACCGTGCCATTCTCCCGAAAAGACCATGATTTACCCACTCCGACCTTAGGAAAGAGTGTGATGGTACAAATGATTTTAAAATGAAAACAACCTAGATGTACCTAACCTCTCTCCCGAGTCACAAATTGAAACTCCTTCACCCAACCTAGGTGTAGTTTGTCACAAAATTGCAAAACCAACTTTTCCAAAATGCCTAACTTAGGCCTAGAGCTTTGTGCTTCCCAAGTCCTCTGGACTATTTTGCATCAAAGTATAACACTCTTAAGGAGCCACAGGTTGGAATATGTATGTCCGCTCTGTAATTAGCAAAACTCATTTTGAGTTAGACCTTTTGCATGATGTACCTTTAAAATTGCAAGATTTTGTTCTCACAAACACACCTGTTCACAAGTTTAGGTTTGGGAAACTCCTTCACATCTCGCAGTCTTACTTGCACTCTCTTGTTATATCCGTAAGGTCATTGATGTTTGTACATATTGTCTATTAGGTTGATCCTCAACTCTTTAGATTGTTAGTTTACGGTGAATTTTTGTATATAATCCAAGAGGACTTGTTAAATTTTTCTTTTCTTGATTCGTTGAGTCTTCTTGCACATATATTATGCTAATCCGATATAATCACCACCGAGAATGTTGGATTTAGCCTTGACGAATGAAGCTCAAACCTTGCTCCCCTCGACATTCCTAATCTCTTCCTTTTATCTTTTCAAAGATAGTTCTCATGGTATGTGACTGCTTAATTTTTTCTGTCTCATTGACACATTGAGGACAATGTTTGATTTAGGTTTGGGGTGTGATTTGCATTTAGAGTTTTTAGTCTTTTATTTCACCTTTTATTTTCAAAAAAAAAAAAAAAAAAAAAAAAAAAAAAAAAAAAAAATATTTAAACTCTTTTGTAAAACCTCCAACTTTAGAGATTTTAGAGTCACTAGCATGCTTTTAGCTATGTTTACATAGAGATTCCACCGAAATAACAGAAATTGAAGTACCGGAGAACGCAATCGGGTTTCTTAGTTGATTAGAGCGTTAAAGTTGGATTTAACCATACCTGGAGGGCAATTAGGTCTTTGTTTAGATATTCGGTAGTAGAATTGTGATCACCCATGAGTGGAGACTACCCATTTTACATCAAGCGAGGTACCGACCTTCACTCTTTGTGACTTTCTAGAAAAGCTTTTAGAGTGTGTGTCACCGTACGTCCATTCCTGTGTAGGAATGGTGAGCTACCCAACTTCGCACCACTTTCAAAGACTACTTTTGATCTCTTAAGTGCTAATTCCGTCAATCATGAGGGTAACGTCTAAAGATGAAAACTCCTTCTAAATACCGATTTGTAGTTAGCATCACTCTCTCTCAATCGCCAGACCCATAGAAACACATCATCACAAGAACCTGAGCAGAATCGAATATTGAAAGAAAAAATTGATATAGTCCAAGGTTTATGTGCAACAAAGAAAAGAAAATAAGATGAGAATTACTGAAGTTTGTGAAAATTTAAATTTTATCGTTGTATTTGTTTTTTCAAAAAAAAAAAAAAAAAAAAAAAAAATTGTAGTTTATTTTCTGTCTAGTTACCACAAAGTTAAAAAAAAAAAAAAAAAAAAAAAAAAAAAAAAAAAAAAAAAAAAAAAAAAAAAATTATTATTAAGTTTTTGTGAAGTTCAGAAGTTTGTCATCAATAGTTGAAGACTGAAGACCGAAGACCAAGATTGAAGACGTTTCTATGGTTTCTTATGAGAGAGTGATATTAATTGCCGATCGGGTGAGAAGTGGTGAGTACTCCATCCTTTTCTCGCTAATGGTTGATTTCCTTTCTTAGAGATCATCAAAAGATTCTTTTTGTCCACACTTCCGTGGAGTCTCCAGATTTTATTTCTAAGGTTATCCTTCTTCCTACAACGTGTGCGGGATTTCTCTTTATTCCTGCCCGTTTTGTGCATGAGAGACTAAAAAGCGATCTTTTGAGTGCAATTATCATAAAATCCTAATGGTGAGGCGAGAAGTCGAGGCTTATGATCACAATCGAATCCGAATTCTTTCATATGGTATGGTTACTTCTCATTTCAGCACTTAAGGATGAGAATGCGTTCTTCGATAGTTCTAACTTCATTACTAGTATGCGAAACTCTATGTCCTCATAGCTTCTTGAAGGCTTGAGACTCTTTACACTGGTTGAGAAGGTTTGTGGGTACACCTCTTGTAAACCCTCACGAGACTACAACTCGTCCACTAGGGACACCTAGGGGTTTAAAGGCTTAGTGCATACGCTAAATGCATTCGAGAGACCTACGGCAATGTGGTATAGTTAGGATTTCTTCATTTCTGTTTCACTTGAGGACAAGTAAAATTCGGGTTTGGGGGTATTTGATGAGTGCCAAATAGTGCATATTTATACACCTTTTTATTGGCATTTTACTCATCTTTTGTGGCTCAAGAATCGGATATTATCCCACTCTGTGTTTTCTTTGTTTTCAAGAATAAATATTTGTTTTAATTAATTTTGTATTTTTAGGTACTAAATAAAGTCCTAGAATCGAGGAGCCAAAAGAGCGAAGAATTGGAGTCGAGCATCTATGGAGCGAGTGCCGAAGTTACACAAAACCCTTTGCAACCCAACAAGGAAGACATGGGCTAGAGCTACCCACGACCCCGGATCCGAGCCCGCTCACTCTGAGCCCGTCAAGATCTCGCCTGGCTACATCCAACGGTCGCTCCATCGCTTACATCTATCTCTCGATGATCCCGTACAACACCAGATCACACCAGACAAGCTACCATTCTCGTCCGTTCGGATCTTCCCGACTAAATCCTCGCTCAGAGGCACTCCCATCAAACCTCCGATACACCCGCTTCACATCATAGCCCCTATATAAACCCCTTTTACCCAAAACCTAATTCATTTTCTTCCCCTCACCCGACAACTCCCCTACCTCTCGCAACTCCTCTCTCCCGACCGCCTCTCTGCCATAGCCACTCCGCCACCATCTCTTCTCCAACCACACCACCTCACCAACAACTCTCTGCCCGGCCGCTACCCTCTCTAGGTCTAGTTATCTTTATTTTAGTTTCTATTAACCCTAGAGACTAAATTAAAGATAGCTAGAAGCTAGGGTTTCCACAACAACCAAGCATGGAGATGCGGAGCGATTGGACAGAAAGAGGAACAGCAATCGTCAGTATGGGTTTGCTTTCTTTTGATTTGTTTCGATTTTTGAATTAAAGTATTAGGGTTTGGTATTTTGGGGTTCCATGTATAAATAGAGTGAAGAAGATGAAATGGGACACGCCTGGATTAGCGAGAGCAATCAATTAGAGTAATTTGTAGTTTAATTATGTTTTTGATGCTTTAATTAAATTTGCTAGGGTTTGAGATGAAGCCCAGCTCTCGCTTGTGATTCATGTTGCTTATAGTTCTCTTGAATGCTTGAATACTTTCTAGGAAAGAATTAATCTCGGTGCTCAATACTTTGCTCTCACGGTGGATGTCAAGCATCCACCGTAGTTAGATTAAAACTGTATTGATAGTGCTACAACTCATGCTTTAGAGACTTCAATTAATCCCTTGACTAACGTGCTTAATTAGGCAGGTTAGTACTCTACTTGATTCTTTAGTTGTGATTAACTCATCCATTGGTGAAACACCTTAGGAAATGGTAGACTTGACACTTTTCCATTCCTCATTATAAGGGCAAGAGTAAGATAATTAGGCGGTTACAAGGGTAGGTTAGTGGTGGATTTAAAGACCCTAGTGGTCTCTACTTTGTATCTGTTACCTTAGTTTAGGTTCATCACACTTTCAAACTCAGCCGTTTCGGCACAAAACTATTTTGTTACTCTGTCACTTGAAATTAGTTAGAGAAAGCCGTAGAATCAACTAGAGCACACCCCTAGTCCTTGTGGGATCGACCCGGATTTGCCACTGTCTTCATTGAAGACACCGTGCACTTGCGGTTTAGACATAGTCGTAGGATAAAATACACTTTTAAAATCCTACTAGTTACTAAGTGGTGGAGGCGGTAACATTAGTTTTGGTGGAAGAAATAGTGGCGCTGGATGGTTTTAATGGCGGTGGTATTGGTTTTTTCTTTTGAATCAAAAATAATAATTTTTATTACATGACGGGTAACATTGTATTGTGAAAAGTATAGTTGGTTGTTTTGACACGATCAAAAAAGGCGGGTAACAAATACTTTTGGGATGATACCAAATCATATAAGACAAAATGGTTGTTTTTGGTACCACTGCTATCTTTGGTAACCTTTAAATACGCATGATTTTCAAAGTATTAACAAAAAACATATAGTTGAATAAATTAATTGACGACCTAAGTTTGTCAAATCTAAACTTTATACATGACGTGTGGGATCAAAAGTTATAAGGGTGCCAAATATTCTACGAGGATGGAAATTTAAAATGGTGGTGGTGGAGAAATAAGAGATATCTGGTGGTTTGTGGTACCGGCCGGTTTTGATGAGTAGTAATTGACTATGTTAATTATGTGCTACAATAGGATAACACTATAAATTAGAAATGTGGTTGATCGTCTTAATGCTAATATAAACTCGGTTAAAATACATGAAAATTAAGAAGAAGAAAAAAACATTTGGATGTCACGTTATATAATAAATAACACTAAAAACTACATATTTAGTATCAAGTTTTTCCGTCCAATAGATAAATCTAAGGTTGTATTGAGATCCCGTAGCGAGGGCGAGTTGGTCTTGGATTTTACGAATGATAATGAATATAATGAACGCTCCCTCTCGGTTTCTCCAATGAAACCGAAACCTTCTAAAAAAAATAATCAATCGAACAACACTTAGATGGAACGCATCACCACTCAAATGTAAACTTCTCCGAATTGCTACATATCCAAAGTGAAATATCTACAAATTAATCCAAGATTTCATCAATTACGCGGTCACTAAAATAAGGGAGATGCACAAGGGAATTACCGTTTCAAATGATTGATAATATTTTTTTGTCTTTGCAAACTATAAAACATATCAAATATCGTTGGTTTTTTGTGGAAGAATATGTGAAAATAATTCGATTGGGTGCACTCGGGGAAGATACATTATTTGGGAGAATGTCAAACTATCAAACATATCGAAGGAATCATACATGAATACATGATGATAGATTAGTGGACTCAAGAATAAAAATATCTATTGATTTACGTTCACTTTATAATGACAAGTAAACTCCATAATTAATAAAAATACTAAATTTAATATCGAGATGAAAATTATGCCCGTGCCGTTACGGCACGGGTTAAGAGCTAGTCAAGAGTATAAAGCACAGTTTGGCTAACTTTACCTATGTAAGTGGTGGTTCAGATTTGTCCTCACAAGAGATAAATCTAGGGATGTAATCGTTTATCATAAGTGATGGTTGTGATTTGGATTAGAAATGCATCTAACGGACATAATTTATCATGTCATTAAAGTTCCATAATTATTCATAATAAATACTCTATTAATTTTCTATGATAATGGTTTATTAAATGTCAATTTAAAAATGATAATATATAAATTATTCTACTTCATAATAAATGCTTTATTAGTTTTCCATGATAATATTTTATTAAATGTCAAATTAAAAATGATAATATATAAATTATTTTACTAATGATGATAATAAATATATTTTTATTATCTAATACTTAGAATTAGTCTGGTATTGCTGCGAACTTTATAAAACTACTTTTCCGATGTACATTATTGTGCCGAGCTATGGAAAAAATAATTGAATGGTTGACGATATACGTTATTGTGCGAGTTCAGAACAAAAAGCAATTGAATGGTTGCAAATTATAAGTTAAGGATAAAACTATTTTAAATAGCCACCAAATTGTGTCCGGCAAAATATCGTGTTCAAATATAGTTAGTGAGAAAATGATAAAGCAGACATATATCCGAAAATTGTTTATTCTATTTTATTATATGCATAAAATAAGTAAATTTTCTCTTGTTAGAGTACATATATAATATTTAATTTACTATTAGTATTATTACTAAAAATATTATTTTTCATAACCACTTTTTAAAAATCAATAATCTTCTTAATATTTATTATTGATAAATAAAAGTATATTTCGATACTTATAAACATAAAATGTTGTTTGAAAATAAAAATAATTATCTTTAAAGAATAAAATATAACGAATAAAAAATTGGTGTGATCATATATAGATTCAAGTATAATTTTTGCCGAGTTATAAAAAAGATCGGATAGAATTGGAAAATAAAATATGAAATTAGGGTGAAGTATAATATTTGCTTTTTGAAGCTTTTAAAAGCTCCTTCTCCCCCACTTTTAAAATTGATAGATTTTGGAACCTGCTTTTCATAAAAACACTTTATGAAATCTTTACCAAACACTAATATGAAAATATTGTTATAAATATGTTTTCAAAATACTTTTTTTGAAAGAAAAAAAGCTAAACCAAACTTAGTTAGATTAGCTAGCAATATTAGTGGACCATAGTGACGGTGACAAGTATTGGTGCTCACGAGTAATTTACGCATCGTCATACGTATTTCTTGATCAATGGTTCAATGTTATTTTTATTTAGTGATGATGGATAATGAGCTTATTGTTATTAGTTAAGTACTTAACGATTTGACTTACTAACTAATCATGGTTTTATTATTTTTATGCGAATAACCTCACATTTGGAAGCATAATGTCGTAGAATGTAATGGCCTTTGACCCTCTGCTCGATAATGTCCCACTTAGCTCTGCATCATCTAAAAGTATGGGGTTTTCAATGGTCACCACTGCGGCTCATCCAACAACAAACTTCTGAGGTCACCCATCCCGATTACTCAATACCGAAAAAGCATGCGTAACTATAGAGATTTTTCGCCAACTATGAAGCCAATTATGACGAAAAGGTCTCCTGTGTTAGGAAAGGATAAACAATTACCTATATTCCATTTGACCAATTCTACCTCACAGGTCCTGGAGTACTATAATACCACCAACTTAATTTGGAGTCGTCCTTGTCTCCGGAATATGTTCAATCCTGTGACTCGCATTTTTTCTCACTCATGAGACCCTTTCCCGACACAATCCGTCAAGCATACTCTTTCACCCTCAATAGTTGGCTTTTTTCAATCATGGATTTCCTTAATGTTTTGGTTCTGCTCGGTTGTTGGTATGTGGCGCGATAAACCACATATGTATAGCTAGGGATAGTCCCTCATGAAATAAAGATGAATACATGTGGAGCTTAATAAAGTTTGGGCATCTCCATACATATCACCGAGAATTTTAGTTAAAAACACCACACCTCTTATCCCAAGGTGGTCAAGTGGGGTTCGAGGGCATGTGGCCCAAGCCCGAGTAGCGTCGATGGTCCGTGAAGATCCTAACAATTAGTATCGAGCCCATGGTTGGGGCTACAATCCGAAAATTAAAGTGGTTGTGGATGTTACCCGGTTTAGCGTGCAAGTAGTAGAATCGGACTCAAGGTGGAGCAGGGCAAGGTCCAAAGTTGAACCGGCGCTCAACGTGGAGTTAGTGTCTCACCCATTAACCCGGGTGGAGAGGGGTTCTAGATCGGCAAGGCAATGCTCAGGTTGAACCTGGTGCTCAAGGTGGAGTTAGTGTCTCACATTAACTGTGGGAGCGTGGTTCTAGGTGGGCAAGGAAATGCTTAAGGTGGAGCTAGTGCTTTCCTTCTCATTAACTCAAGGTGGAGTAGGAATCTAGGGCGCATAGCAATAATAATAATGATCGACGGGTAGCTTATACGGAGACGGGTAATCATATGGTGGATTCTGATTGGACCGGGTAAAGTGGTTTAATCTCGCAAAAGTGGAGGTTGTTGGAGTATGTAGCGATAAACCACATAAGTATAGCTAGGGATAGTCCCACATATAAGAAAGAGGAGCATATGTGGAGCTTAATAAGCTTGGTCATCTCTTTACGTAACACCGAGGCCTTTTAGATTAAAAAAACCGCACACCTCTTATCCCAAGGTGGTCAAGTAGGGACATCATCGGTGATTTGGATGGGCCCATAGTAGGTTACTTTGGTCCATGAATATCCTAACATCGTTCACTAAAAAAAATAATTTCGATATAATTTCATTGCTCGCTTGAGGATACAACTCGAAAAATGAGAGGCATAATATAAGAGGATGTCAGAAAGAATGCCGAGAAAGGGTTTGTGAAGTGAAGAATAAAATATCTATAAGGTTTTCCTTTACTTTTGTAATGATAAAAAGGGTGAACTTGATATTAATACATATTATATTTAATATTCATTGCCCAATTATATCACCAAAACATGTCTTGCCGCGGATCATATAAAAAAAAAAAAAAGATACATAACCCATTAGTTTCCCTCCATCAAATCCAAAATGGTCTTGTACCAAAAGACAATAGGTAAACTTCACTTAGGTGGCCACAAATACGTTTTCACTTTTGGCATAACAATGTTTTTTTTTTCTTAATTCGTGATTCCATTTTTTTCGATAAGTATGAAAATTGGAATCGATTAGATGTTAACCCTTACCCGGGGAAGCAGGTATTCCCATCCTATGTTTAATTGTGACTCTTTAACCCAACCGGGCAGACCTATCGGAAAAATGAAATTGCAAGAATCACAATGACTCTGCCGATTGATGATATGTCATCTCGCTTAGAGAAGTTCTTCTCCTTCTCTAATTGTTATTCCAAAACGTTTATCATGCACGATGCTACCACAGAGCTATATCGGATTAATTGATTTTTTTCTTTTCTACACGGATTAACGCCAGCTAATGTGGAAATCGGGCCGGAATCAAATCGATAAGTTGACCGAAAATAACATCAATGCCACTATTAGTTTCTCACCGTAACGGCCGGTGACTCCGGATTACATTTTAGGGCCTTGTTGTTCCAAAACTTATGTTGTCCAGTAAATTAAGAGAAGTTGGGGAGGTTAACCCAAGGTGAAGTTTCTTATTCTTAGTTTGTTACATGCAAATTAAGAGAGAACTTGAAAACAACAATCCATCCTAAGGAGCTCTAAAATAAGCACATGACGCTGATGGGATTGTGCATTAACCTATTAATCTGTTAATGCAATTTGTTTCCATGGTTTTTTTATTTTTTTGAGAATTGCTAGGTTGATTGGGCACACCTGACAATCCTTTTTTTTTTTTTTTTTTTTTTTTAACCAAACTTGTTTTCACACAGAGTAAGAATTCCCACTACCCGACTACCACACTGACCACCTACACTACCACCACCGTAACCGCCCATCACCACTACCTCATCACCATCATCACCGGCTCCATGGACCACCAACAAACTACCCAATTGATATGATTATTAACAAATTTATTATTTATTTAATGAAAGTATTTATTAGAGATAATCATAAGACATTTATAAGGAAACATTAATAAAATATTAATGATGAAAGTATATTCATTAAGAAATTATGAGGCATCTATTAAATTAAGATATTTATGATGTAAGAAGATATTTATAATGAAAAATTCATAAGAAATTTAATGAAAGTATGTTAATTAACATAATTATAAGACATTTATAATGAGAGATTAATAAAATATTCATTATAAAAAAAAATTAATGATACAATAATGATGTAAACAACCACAACCATAGATTTAGCTTCCCAAGAATGAATCCAGAGCGTCCTTATCTAAGCTGTTGTCCAAAATGGTCTTGTACCAAAAGACAGACAGGTAAACTTCACTTAGGTGGCCACAAATACGTTTTCACTTTTGGCGTAACAATGTTTTGTTATTAATTCGTGATTCCATTTTTTTTTCGATAAGTATGAAAATTGGAATCGATTAGATGTTAACCCTTACCTTGGGAGGCAGGTATTCCCATCCGATGTTTAGACTGCAATCTTTAGCCCAACCTAAGATATCTATCTGGAAAAATGAAATTGCAATAATCACAATGACTTTCTGTAGATTCTTTGATATGTCATCTGCTTAGAGAAGTCTCTAATTGTTATTCCAAAATGTTATCATGCACGATGCTATACCACGGAGCTATACTCGGATGATTGATTTTTTTCTTTTGTACACTGATTACATCGCCAGGCTAATGTGAAATCGGCGAATCAAATCGTATAAGTTGACCGAAATAACATCAATGCCCTTATTAGTTTCTCACCGTAACAGTAGGTGACTGGATTACATTTTAGGGCCTTGTTGTTCCAAAACTTATGTTGTTCATGAAATTAAGAGAAGTTGGGAGGTTAACCCTAAGGTGAAGTTTCTTATTCTTAGTTTGTTACATGCAAATTAAGAGAGAACTTGAAACAAACAATCCATCCTAAAGGAGCTCTAAAATAAGCACATGACGCGATGGGATTGTGCATTAACCTATTACTCTGGGTTAATGCAATTTGTTTCCATGGTTTTTTTTTT